>JADLZK010010868.1:0-81661 GCA_015847255.1 Hyparrhenia diplandra | reverse complement strand
AGAAATGCAATAATGTTACGGATAGTAGCGACACAAGAGCACCGAAATAGGAAACAATACAATGAGTTTAAAAATCATACGCAAGACATAGGAAATAAATGAGTTTACTTAAATCGATGGTTGTTCCGACATAGCTTAGTTAGGCCGATTCCTAAGGCGGCACAGAGTTACGCGAGATGTTATATATATTACATAGAAGAGTGCTAAATTTGAAAGGTCATTCCGGGCGTAGCATACAAATGATGAGACTTTCACAAATGACTCAAAGCTTGGTGCTGGGAGCCGCCTGCTTTAAATCATCTGGACGACAAAGCTCTAACCAATCTAGAAACCATATCCATCAACAAATAGTCAACCGTGTAAGACGGACAACATAATAGCGCTCATGATAGCACCTAACCGAGGTTTGGGAAAACTGAAAAGAATGGTAAGTCGAAAAATTTGGTACAATTATCCGAAATCGCAAAAAAAGATTTACAAATGATACATAAGGGTGTGTGTTCTAATATTGTATTCGAGGTCCAAGGTACACATGGTAAGTGAAATTTGTTTTAACATGGACACCAAATAAATTACACATAGGGGCACTACATTTGTGAAATACTGGACCAACCGAAAGTGCCATGAGCATGTTCAAACGAAAAGTTCCATAGGCTTCTCTTCTTCTCGCTTCCATAAAGCAAACAAATACATGATCCAAGCCTATCATCATTTTAAAGTGGAGAAATATTTATTGCAATAGGGAGAACCGCTTTATGAAACATCACAAATAAATGGAAGGACCGTTACCTCCGGGAGGGGCATTGCATTTGTGAAATATTGGACCAATCATGTTCAAATGACAAGCTCCATAGGATTACTCGCTTCTTATGTTTCCATAAAATCTCCAATCTGAGGGCATAGGAATGTAAAAATACCCGAACAATCACCACAAAAAGGTAGACCAAAACCCAATGTCTAAAGTTAGTCCAACCCCTCTCATTTCTTCAAAGATCCCGGAACTCAAACCCGCAATGTGTTTACAAATAATTAAAGCCCGTGCATACACCATGATTAACAATGGAAGTTCCCTACTTGAAACAAAAAAACTTTTTATCGGACAATGGACTTAATGTTGTCACACCTAGAATAACAGCCACCCCTCGCCATTGCTCTTAGACCAAAAAGGACCGGTCGGTAAAAATGAATAAATTTGACCCGGATTTACAATGGATCCACTATCAAGGGTTCACCATAGGCAATATCAATGGATCCACTATATCTCACAAAGAAGCTAAGATGAATCTTGACAACCAAATTTGGTCAAAGAAGACAAACATGAATAAAAGGATCATTTTTTTCTGCTAACCAATAAAAAGATCGATTCGATTAAAAAAGGAACAAATTTACAGGGGACCCACGGAAGCTACTAATAAATGTCAAAAAGACATCGAAAGCCTACATGAAAAAAATGAAATTTCTATCAACCTCTATGCTACCCCAATCCTTCTTTCAACATGAGCATTATATCAAATTTACGAACTATGAGGCGCGTATACATTAAATCCGGTGATAATGAGAACTTCGATCAAAAGATAATTTACAACCATGTGCTTCCGATTGCATTCTTTCAACCCAAAAAGATCTTTCTTTTGTTGTGGTATGCAATCATGACCTTCTGCAAATCAACTCACAGATGATTAAAGAAATCAAATTTAACCGTGATAGGGTGCTAAAGTGAATAGATATTTGTCTATCTTTTGCCTAAGCAACGCCACAAACACATGGTCACTAATATACCCGACCGGATCAGCTACTTTCTTTAGATGCACAATTCTTCTCGTAGTCGAAGACGGTAGCGAAAGGTCAAGGCAAAGTACCTTGAGCAATGCTATCTGCCTATTTCGATGCCTCTCATACTAAATCGGCTTCAAATCCTACACAAAAAACGAAAATGGCAAACCAAGAGCCTAAAACTTTGTGTGGGACAACTTTAAAAAATATGGAGCATGACAATATATGAGGGATTCATTGATCGCTATCAAAGCTAATGCTTTTTCCATCCCTTTTAACAAATCAATTACTCGAGAACTTTATGGTAGCCTAAAGAGAGCCTTCTCGATCATGGATGAAGTAGTTGAGATGAAGGACATCGATATATACCCGACAGATTGATTTGCAACATGGTAGTGCAGCCCGCAGAGAACCAAAGAAAAGCCCGGCTAATAACGAGTGCATATACGATATAGCATCGCATTCCAAGGCATAAGCTTACGCTTAGTAATTTCTTTTACGAGACTTAGCAAAACGCACCTTTACAAAAAATAAAAGGCAAATCAAAATTTGATTACTCCATAAATCATGGAATGACGATCATTTAGAAAGTACTAAGTCAACCTTTTCTCCGGGTTTGACCTTAGTGACGACCCGCAGCGGGAAGAACCTAAAAATTTAAATTGAATGTTGCATACCTCGGCGAGGATCCGCAAATGTAAAAGTGCAACATAATATTAAAGGGATTAAACCGATGGACAAGATGCCAAAATGAATTAGGAGTCGTCTAACCTTTGCCTAGGCAATATCACAAACACATGGTGTGCTAGAGTATAAGCCAAATCAAGGCACATATTGTCACCACCAAGAGGTCCCCGCCAAAAACAAATAAAAAGAGATCAACATAGAAATCAAACGAAGGAAAATACAGCCAGCAGTAAAAAACTGTTAATAAATTAAAGAAATTTCCCTTTGGGAACGCAATCAGAACATTACAGCCATAAATGTGTTCACGATGGAGATGTTGACCTGAGGCGGCTAGAAGGAGGAGCAACGGGCTTGGGAGAGAGGAGCAAGCGTGGGGAGAATAAAGAGTAGCCAGGGTTGCGGCCTCGAAGCCCTTGCGCCCGTGGCCGGGAGAGGCTGGCATGCTCGCGTGCCGCTGCCTGCCTTGCTGCTGCGGGATTGTGCCTGCGTGCGCCGTGGAGGCCCGGTCGTGCACCCGGCATGTAGAGACGGCGTGCCGGGCCGGATCCGGTGGGGGACGCCGGATCAGAAATTTAGGCCGCCAGCCGGGAGTGCTAGGCATGCCGGCGTCGCCCTGCCGGTGCGGGACGGAAGGGCGGGAGGGAGGAGGAGGGTGGTGGCGCCGCGGCCCGGGGGCCCGGCCACCGCCAGGCCCCGTCCGCGCGTCGCCAGTCCGCGTCGGGAGGGAGAGACCGGCCCGGCTATGACGAGAGAGCTAGGGTTAGGGGTTGAAACCGCGGGGCGTGTGAAATCCGTGCATGGAGGCCGACGAGGTGAGAGGCGTGAGAGGGAGGGCCGAGGAGGAGGAGGAGGAGGAAGAGGACCTGGGCGAAGGCGCCACACGATCGCCATACGGCCGGCCGGCCCCCCCGCCGGGTCGGAGGGAGAGCGCGAGAGAGAGAGGCAGCCTTGGCCAGCGTGGGAGCGAGGTTTTTTTTTCCGAGAAGAGAGAAGCGCATATATTGGTAGGCTAAGGCGGGGTTTTTCGAAAAATCTCGGGGCGGGGCGGTAATCAGAAAACCGCCACGAGATGTCCTCTTCGGCCGGATTTTCATAATTCGGGGACCCGAACGGTAAAAAAAACTTGGCCTGAAGTTATCGTTCTGGGGACCGGGTGGAGTATGGCGTGATTTCGTGTAAAGGGAAGGACTTTTCTCAAAAACGCAAAAAAGCTGTGAAAGCCGGGCGATGGCCGGATCCGACGGGCCGCAAAGATTTTGGACGACGTGGATAGCGCGGAGGCCGGGTTTTCTCCACAACCAATTTACTCTTTAAATGAGTTCATAACCATAAACAAGATAATAAAAAAAAAAAGAATAGTCAAAGTACAATATACTATAAGACTGTGTCGTTAGACTGTCTTATAAATGGAAGAGAGGGAGTGTAGCGGGGTGAAATAGATTGATACCTACTTCGAATGGCGATTTGGATTTAGTTATGGATTTTTCATGTAAGATATGAATAGATATCGATATCTTATATGTCCAAATTGAAACAGATACTAAACGTATGATTTCAAATACGGTACATTTCAAATTTAAGGATTTAGAAACAAATACTATACTAAATTTATGAAGAATTTGGATATGGTACATTTCATATGGATATTGAAGCCCATTGGTTGGCCACTCCAAAAATTTTTAGCACCATTTACACTGTATAACTTTAACATGCACAAAGTTATAAAATATAATTTGTTGGTGTTTGATCACTTAGCTAGCATCCTATACACAGTTACCTATCCGATTCCCGTATCTCGCAATCTTAGCACCGATAGCCGAAATCGACGACTGATTCGGCCTCGCCCTAAAAGACAAGTCCAATAAGGGAAGAGTGACTCTCCCTTTTAAGGTAACTTCCGCTTTCCAAGCTAAGCAAGGTGAAATTTTGCTCAAAAAAAAAAAAAAAAAAAAAAAGCTAAGCAAGGTGAAATTATTCAAAGGTTGTCACAACCGGGTCACTTGACCATTTTTTGTTACGCCTTTACCAACAGGTAATAGTGGAAGATGCCCTCATCAAACTAGCTGATTGCGAGAAGTGCTAGCCAACATATAGACTTGTGCAAGTAACCAAACATAAGTAAACTATATAATAATAAGGCCTAGAGAAATAGTTGAGCAGATTATATGCATGCATTAGACTTTACGCAACATAACCAGTACAATAAAATGTATGCGTGTCTTTAGTTCTATTAGTTGTCCTATGTAGATAAGCCACGTCCGATAAAAGTGTGTTCGTTTGTTTACATTTTATTGCAGTCACTTTATATATTCCACTAGATGCTTCATGTTTCTAGTAAAAATAGAGAATGTTAAACTTTATTTTTTATGTCATCAACTCGTGTAAATATGCATTGTCTAGTATGAAAATAAAAACTGGCATACTAGCTAATGTTGCATTAGCGGCACAAGCCTGCATAAGAAGCTTTACAGGCAATCAATCAGGGAGAATTGGGTGGAAGGCCCTAGAAAAATGTTGGTTTAGGTATTGGACCTCTTTTTTTCTTGAATTTGGGTAGAAGGCCTCGAAACAATTTTTTCTTAGCTCGTGGGCCTTCCGTCCGTATTCAGCAGTTAAGGGTGTTAAGTAGGTGGTAAAAAGACAATTTTGCCCTTGAGTCAAAAAAAATAAAAAAACAGAATTCCTACTGTTTATAATATTTTGAGTATATGTATATATTTATACTATTCAATATATAATCACCTACTTCTCAATATATAATATTTTGTACTTATTTGAAATAGAGTACATATAAGCAATATTCTTCCAGTTTAACAAAGCAGTTCACATATTAACTAAGCACGCCCGAAACTCTGCTCCCCTTCGTTGCTTGCACGCCCTAGTAATTGCTACGACATTAGGCTCTGAACCTCAATTAGCAACCGGCAACCGGTAACGAGCAACTTTCCACTATTTTGAACGCTATATAGCATTAGTATGATACTAGGCCAAACTGCAGTCATCAGCTCTCGAAAATCTGAATAAACTGCATTAACCAAGAAGTCATCGGCAAATGGGAACACCAAGAACGTGAGGATTAGCAATAGTGCCGACACGCAGATTACTGCAGAGATTTTATACGGTAATCGCTCATGGAGGTAGTATCTGTTCAGGCTCGTTGGATGCTTTAGAATTGCATAATAATTAGTATAGGACACTTCTGCGACGGGGGCCGTCTCGTCGCCAAGGTAAATATAAATAGTTTTACGCTTACACGAATCTGGAACACTAGCTACCTTGCTGCTGATTTCTGAAGCTAGGATATTTATCTTCCCATTGAAATATGTTAGTTTGGACGATTTTGTTTTCTCGTGGTTACCGGCCGCAATTCCAAATCACTTTGTATGTGCAAAATATGTATATGCAATCCCAGTCCACTGTATTGAAATTGACGTGATTATATATTGAATAATATAAATATATACTCAAATTATTATAAACAATAGGAATTCTGTTTTTTTTTTTTTTACTCGGGGGCAAAATTGTCTTTTACCACCTACTTAACACCGCCAACCGTTGAAAAACGGACGGAAGGCTCACGAGCTAAGAAAAATTTATTTTGAGGCCTTCCACCCAAATTCAAGAAAAAAAAAAAGGTCCGATACCTAAACTAACATTTTTCCGTGGCCTTCCACCTAATTCTCCCATCAATCGACTCACAGTCATGTCAACACCTTTAACCTCTCGATAAACACCTACATATAAACGGTAGTAGCCAAGCTCTTACAGTAATAAGGTAAAATTGTTTGCCATGATGGAATCGAGTATATATCCTACTACTAAAAAGAACGAAACACACAGACTCTACCAATGGCGGAGCGGCGATGTCGTCCCCGCTTCCCGCCCCGGCGCTCCCCCACATGCTTGGCTAGGACAACCCCTGCAGGTTTGCATGCATGCTAAGAATAGGAAACTATTATTTTCATCGCATTGCATTTGCATGACCGCATGATGAAGAACTTCGACCCTATTTTAGAAGGAAAAAAAAAACTTAAAATGAATATGATCGAATCCAAAAGAAAGGATGAGAAAAAATTCTATGGTAGGAATAAAAATTCTCTTGTATGAAAGATGTACTCCCTTCGATCCACAAAACATGCAATTCTCACATCCTGAGGAGTCAACCATGGTAAACTTTGACTAAAATTATTTAAAAAGTACAAACATTTATGAGACAAAATAAGTACATTTTATATTAGTTGTGAAATATATTTTCATAATAAATTTGTTCGAGTCATAAATGCTAATAATTTTTGCTATAAGCTTAGTCAAAGATGACATCGTTTGACTAGCACATTTCCTATAATTATATATTTTTTTGAAACGGAGCATACGATCGACTCTATCTAGAAAAAATCTCGGCTACAAAACACATTAGATTGAAAAAAAATATAGGAAGAAGATCTAATCAAATATTTGGTGAACAATAGATTAGAATGGATAGACACGCAATGAACGCAAAAAATATGATTAGACCATCGAAGAAAAAAGGAAAAAAAAAAACTAAACAAATCTCCATAGATTCGATTTGGTTCTATTAAAAATTCAATGCCGCTAACAAGAAAAACTGAAAAGCTTTGGGGCATACGTTTGAAGATCTCTAGTTTGGTTTTGGCTAATTAGTGACACCTAAGGACTAATCTCTCGATGCTAAGTGTTTGATTAGATTGGAGATTGGTCGTGCCGGAGTTGGTGCATTATGATCATGGATGAAGGGTCAAGGTGATCCAAAAGTTGATCTAGCATGCAACTCGATTGGAGTTTCGAGATCAAAGGTCCCAAGGCAATGGTATAACCATAGGGCTTTTGATTTCACACCCAAGACACCATAGAGGGTGTGGGTGATTATAGGATCGATAAGCCGTACTATAAAGAGGGAAAAACTTTCGTACATATCTTTCCTCACGTGCCTTTAGGTTCAAGTCTCATATGCATGCATTCTAACCTAAAGTGCTAACTCCGTCCTTGTCGAAAATGGTTTCAAAATGCTAACACATGGTGTCGAGGTGTTCTTCGACGTGTCGGCAACAAGAAACAAGTGACGAAAGTCGGTTTGGAGCAAAGGCGAAGGAACGGCGACAAAACGACGAAGTTTTAGCAGCTCGGCGTGACGGACGCGCCACCGGCCGGGAGTCGGTCGGAAGTGACCGGACGGTCCGTCCGAAGGCCCGGCGGCGAGCATGTTTGGGAGCTTTGGCCGGGGTCGAACCGGATGCTTCCGTCTTGGCCGGAAGCACCGACGGACGCACGACGACCGGACGCTCAAAGGCGCGTGGTCCAGCGCCGGTTTTGGCTTAGTCGGTTGTGACCGACCGCCGACCCGGACTCACCGGTGAGTCCGGTCGGTCTAAGGCCCGGTCGGGCCGCCGAAAAGTGTGTTTTCCACCCTTTCCACCACATTTCGTGGTGTGGCCTATATATACCACCTTGGCTGCCACTTGCTCTCTCTCTTGGACATTTGAATCATTCCTAACACCTTTGAGCAAGCAAAGCAAGCCTCCCTCCTCTCTCATTCTTGATTTGAGCTTCATTCTTGAGAGAAGAGTTGATCCAAGTGCATTGTATCGAGTTCTTGCATCTAGAGGCACTTGGGGATCGGTGTGAGACGGTGGATTTCCGTTTCTCTTGGAGGCACCGCTCCTAGCCGGCTTGGTGAAGTGGTGGAGGCGTTGGCAAGAAGAGGTGATTGTTTCTTGGCCACCTCCGGTTGATTTGTGAGAGAGGATTACGCACTCCTCGTCGGGGAAGACAAAGTGCAAGGAATACATTGCTCGCTCATTCGGTACCACACTTGTTGAGTGGTGTGTTGAGGCTAGCAAGGGCACCGCCCTAGCTCAAACACCATCCTTGTGTTGGTCGGCACAACCGGAGAGTAGTTGTCGGTGTACAAGCGAACTCCCGGGTGAACAAATCAACTTGTTCATTGTCTTCGTGTGTGGATCATCACCATCGTGTGATTGATTGTTCATCTTCATCCCGGTGATTGGTTGACATCCTCTACAAGGCGGTATAACGAGCTTCTCACTCTTGCCTTACTTTCCTAGTTTACTTTGTATAGAGAGCTAGCTTTGCCTTGTGTAGTTGTTCTTGCTAGCATAAGGACCATATTAGGATTGTTTATTAGTTAGAGTAGTGACATAGACCTTGAGTGGACTAGAGATCATAGAATTATTTAGTCTTGTCACTAGAAGGCTTGCTTGACCATTAGAGCTAGTGCAAACCGCTTTTACTGCCGTGTTTTATACTAATTGGTTTGTTTAGTAGAGCTTGTAGAAAATTTTTATAGGCTATTCACCCCCTCCTTTAGCCATCTAGGACCTTACAAGTGGTATCAGAGCCGTGGTCACCATTTTTGAAGGCTTAACAACCTCGGTGTGATAGTATGGCTAATGTCGTGTTCAACCATGTTGGGGGAAAGCCTCCTTTCTTTGATGGGGTCAAGAATTTTGATTATTGGAAGAGATGCATGAGGATGTACTTGGGATCAATCAATGACCAAGTATGGGAAGTGACCGAGAAGGATTATGTCATCCTTGATCCTACCAACCTCACTCCCACCGACAAGTCAAACAAGCAATGCAACACCATGGCATTGAACACATTGTACAATGGCATGGATGTCAAGGTGTTTGAGGGCATCAAGGACCTTGAGAAGGCAAGTGAAGTATGGGAGAAGCTATGTGAGACCTATGAGGGCAATAAGGTGGTGAAAAGTGCCAAATTATATGTTCTCAAGAGTGAGTTTGAGAACTTCAAGATGAAGAAGGATGAGACCATTCCGGAGACATTTCATAGGCTCCAAGTAATTGTGAATGATCTCAAGGCATTGGGTGTGAAGACCCTAGATCGTGACTTTGGGCACAAATTCTTGATGTGCTTGCCCAAGAGATTTGCCATGTTGAGGAAGATACTCTTTAGAGGTGCATTGGACACAATGACACCTAGTGACTTACTTGGAGAGGTGCTAACCGATGAGCAAGTTGATGGCATAGAAGATGAAGTGGAGAAGGAAGATGACAAGAATAAGAAGGTTGTGGCATTCAAGGCCGCCACCACCTCATCCAAGGTCAAGGGCAAGTCCAAGGCTCAAGAAGAAGAAGATGATGGGAAGTCAATCTTGATGAGATAGATCAAGAGTTTGCTATGTTTGTGAGGAACTTCAACAAGGTCTTGAAGGGCAAGAAGTTTGGCCAAGGCTCTAGAAGAAGAAATGACTCATCCAAGAGCAATGAAGAGCCAAGAAAGTGCTTTGAGTGTGATAGTCCTTATCACATCCTTGCCGATTGCCCAATCAAGAAAGAAAAAAGAGATGCACAAGGCAAACAAGGGTGGCAAGACCAACAAGAAGAGCAAATCAATGACATTCAAGAAGACAAATGATGGTGCATTTGTTTGCTCTTGGGATAGTGATGGTTCATCCGATGAAGAGAAAGAGAAGCCCAAGGCCATGAGTGCAATTGGTCAACACAAGACATCATCCCTCTTCGG
Source organism: Hyparrhenia diplandra (assembly GCA_015847255.1). Lineage (NCBI taxonomy): Eukaryota > Viridiplantae > Streptophyta > Magnoliopsida > Poales > Poaceae > Hyparrhenia > Hyparrhenia diplandra. The sequence goes on along the minus strand of JADLZK010010868.1, from coordinate 71,674 downwards.
CTCATCACCTTCATGCTTCATGGCTAAGGCCACTAAGGTATCATTGCATGAGCATGATGAACTAAGTGATAATGAAGTAAAATATGATAGTGATAGTGATGATGATGATGATGAACCCACTAGAGATGATCTTTTAGAGATGCTTAAGCAAACTCATATCATGCTTAAGACTAAGGACAAGGAATGTAAAGCTTTGCAAAAGAGTGTAAAAACTCTTGAGCAAAACTTTAGGGAGCTAGAGGCCACCCATGAGGGTCTAAAAAGGAAGACCATGGGGAATTGGAGCTAGCTCACACAAGGCTTCAAAAAGCCCATGCCTTGCTCTTAGAGAAGAATGATAGAGCTTGCTCAATCATCAAGAAGGATGTTGGTTCAAAATGTGACATCATAGATGAAACCCTTGTGGTTGATGTTGAAGAACCATCTATTCCTTTCACATCCACATCAACCCACTCAAGCTCTACTAATAGTGATGGAGTAATTTTAGATTCATCACTAAAGGTTGAGAATGAGACTCTCAAAAGAGAGGTGGATGAGCTCACCCACTCCTTGAGGAAGGCTTATGGTGGGGATGCCCGCTTACTAAAGTGCTTGGGTAGCCAAAGATTTTCCCTTAACAAGGAAGGCTTAGGCTATGTCCCCAAGAAAGGCAAGAAGGCCTTTGCTACTCCAAAGTCTAGCTTTGTCAAGAGCAATGGGCTCTATTACAATAGATGCAAGCAAGTGGGGCATCAAGAGCTAAAATGTGCTAAAATCAACATGAACAAGAAATCAAGCAAAGTGCATTCCATATCTTTTGATTCTTGTTATTTGCTTACCAAGGGTGAGAAGGGTGTCAAGGCAAAGTTTGTTGGTATACCCATTGTTGGCCCAAAGAAGAAGGCAATTTGGGTACCAAAGGCTTTGGTTGCTAACCTCCAAGGACCCAAAGGTAAATGGGTACCTAAATCTTATTGATTTCCTTGTAGGTGAATTACAAGATTGGGGGCAACCATTGGATTCTTGATAGTGGGTGCACTCAACATATGACCGGTGATGCAAGGAAGTTCAACATCATTGATTCAACTCAAGAGAATGGCACGCCTATTACATTTGGTGATAGCAAAAGTGGCAAGATTCAAGGCATTGGCAAGGTTGCAATAACCAATGACTTGACACTATCAAATGTGGCACTAGTTGACATATTGAAGTACAATTTGTTTTCGGTGGCACAAATTTGTGATCTTGGTTACAAGTGCATCTTTGGTGAAGATAGTGTTGAGATAGTAAATACAAAAGATTCAAGCTTGATCTTCAAGGGAATAAGATTTGACAACCTCTACCTTGTGGATTTTGGTGCTAGTGAGACTCAAATTAGTACATGCTTGATATCTCAATCTAGCATGGGTTGGCTATGGCATAGAAGACTTGGTCATGTTGGTATGAAGCAACTCAACAAGTTAGTGACACATGATCTAGTAAGAGGCTAGAAGGATGTTCACTTTGATAAGGACAAGCTATGTAGTGCATGTCAAGCCGGCAAGCAAGTTGCCAATACTTATCCAAAGAAGAGCTTCATGAGTACTTGCAAGGCATTTGACTTGATCCATATTGACTTGTTTGGCCCAACCGCATACACAAGCATTGGTGGCAACAAGTATGGATTTGTGATTGTGGATGACTATACAAGATTCACTTGGGTGTTCTTTTTCAATGACAAGAGTGATGTGTACTCTTTGTTCAAGACATTTCTCAAGAGGGTGCACAATGAATTTGATATCATAGTGAAGAAAGTGAGAAGTGACAATGGTAGTGAGTTCAAGAACACAAGAGTTGATGAGCTATGTGATGACTATGGGATTATGCATCAACTTTCAGCCAAGTACACACCGGAATCAAATGGCCTAGTTGAGAGGAAGAATAGGACTCTCATTGAGATGGCAAGATCCATGCTTAGTGAGTACAATGTGAGTCAATCATTTTGGACCGAAGCAATCAACACCGCATGTCATTACATAAATAGATTGTATTGCCATCCCATGATGAACAAGACACCTTATGAGCTATTGAATGGAAGAAAGTCAACCATTGCATACTTTAGAGTATTTGGATGCAAATGCTACATATTGAAGAAGGGTGCAAGACTTGGCAAGTTTGACAAGAGGTGTGATGAAGGATTCCTACTTAGTTATTCCACCACAAGCAAAGCATATAGAGTGTGGAACAACTCAAGTGGAATGCTACAAGAAGTCCATGATGTTGAATTTGATGAAACCAATGGGTCCCAAGATGAAGATGAGAACCTCAATGATGTAAGTAGAACTCAATTGGTAAATGCCATGAGAGGCATGGACATTGGTGATATTAGGCCAACTCAAGTTGATGATGACAAAGATGAAGTGCAAATCACTCAAGCTAGTGGTGCTCAAGTTCAAGATCAACAACAAGCTAGTACATCATCTCAAGCAACAACAAGTGGTCAACCAAGCTCAAGCAATCAAATACCAATACTTCAAAGCTCAAGTGTTGCTAGAGATCACCCAATTGATCAAATTGTTGGTGATATTGCAAGTGGAGTGCAAACAAGAGGAAGGCTAGCGGCATTTTGTGAACATTTTGCATTTATGTCACAAGAAGAGTCCGAAAAGGTTGGTGATGCCTTGAAGGATGAAGAATGGGTCATTGCAATGCAAGAGGAGCTTAATAACTTTGATAGAAACAAGGTTTGGAATTGGTAGAGAGACCAAAAGACTACAATGTCATTGGAACCAAATGGGTGTTCAAGAACAAGCAAGATGAAGATGGCATTGTTGTGAGAAACAAAGCAAGACTAGTTGCACAAGGCTACACTCAAGTAGAAGGTCTTGACTTTGGTGAGACTTATGCTCGGTTTGCAAGATTAGAGGCAATTAGAATTCTATTGGCCTATGCATGTGCACACAACATTAAGCTCTATCAAATGGATGTCAAGAGTGCTTTTCTCAATGGCTTCATCAATGAGCTAGTGTATGTTGAGCAACCACCCGGTTTTGAAGATTACCATCATCCCAACCATGTGTACAAGTTGAACAAGGCATTGTATGGGTTGAAGCAAGCACCTAGAGCATGGTATGAGAGGTTGAGAGACTTCCTACTCAAGAAAGGCTTCAAGATGGGCAAAGTTGACACTACTCTTTTCACCAAGAAGATTGGGAAAGATTTGTTTGTCATGCAAATATATGTTGATGATATCATCTTTGGATCAACAAATCAAGAGTATTGTGAAGAGTTTGCCAAGATGATGGCAAAAGAGTTTGAAATATCTATGCTTGGAGAGCTCACATATTTCCTTGGTCTACAAATCAAGCAAATGAAGAATGGCACCTTCATTAGTCAAGGGAAATACATTAGAGACATGGTCAAGAGGTTTGGATTGCAAGATGCAAAGGGCATCAATACACCAATGGGTACCAATGGATCATTGGACAATGATGAAAGTGGCAATATGGTTGATCAAAGTTACTATAGGTCATTGATTGGAAGCTTACTCTATGTGACCGCTTCTAGGCCCGATGTGATGTTTAGTGTGGGTAAGTGTGCAAGATTTCAATCCTCACCTAGAGAGAGTCATCTCACCGCATCAAAAAGAATATTGAGGTACTTGAAGCACACACAAAATGTTGGGCTATGGTATCCCAAGGGGTCAAACTTTGAGCTTATTGGATATTCGGACTCGACTATGGGGATGCAAGGTTGATAGAAGAAGCACAAGTGGCACTTGTCAATTCCTTGGAAGATCTCTAGTGTCTTGGTCCCCAAAAGAAGCAAACCGGTGTGACACTTTCAACCGCCGAGGCCGAATACATTAGTGCCGGTAGTTGTTGTGCACAATTGCTATGGATGAGATCAACATTGAAGGATTATGGATTTGATTTCCATCATGTGCCTTTGTATTGTGACAATGAAAATGCTTGCAAGATGACTCAAAACCCGGTCCAACATACAAGAACCAAGCACATTGACATAAGGCATCACTTCATTAGAGATCATCAACAAAAGGGTGACATTGCTATTCAACCTATTGGCACGAAGATCAATTGGCCGACATCTTTACAAAGCCACTAGATGAGAAGAGGTTTTGCAAGCTAAGAAATGAGTTGAATATCCTTGACTTCTCCAACATGAGTTGAATGCACCTCACTATCATGCCATGCCCCTCCATCAAGCAAGCAAAGGTATCATTGTTTGACATGGCATTTATGATAACTAAGGACTTGTTAGAACATATAGACATATAACTTGTGCCTTAGGAAGCATTCATGGAAAATAAAAGGATTTCATTGTATGTATGCCATCACTATTGCTCTTTATGTTTGATTGACCTAGTGATGACATATGACATGTTTATGGGCTTACAATCTCAAGTGTTGAATTTGGCTATCTTTTCACACATATGCTTCAACATAGGCAAGATAACCCTTGTCATGAGGTGTGAAGAAGCTTGTCTTTGGTTCAAACCGAAATATATGTTTGACAAGTGATCCAAATTTGACCAAATTTGAGCACTATTCTCTCTTCCATAACACAATATGGTCATACCTTTTGTGGAAATTGTCGACAAAGGGGAGAGATTAGTGCATGAAAGGTTTTGAAAAATTAAAAATTTCACATGTTTTTAAAAAACCTCTCATGTGGTTCATGAGTTAACAAGTGGTTCACACAAGTAGGGGAGCAAGCTCATAAACAATTTGTTGCATTTGATTGTGCACTAACATAGGACTTGCTCATTGCACATGTATTTAAACTCTATATACATGCTTGTGTGGTGTATGCTAGTTGAGTAAGATGCTTTACAAGTGGTTGATAACTAGCATGCATAGGAGCTAACTAGATTTTCTAAATTCCGCTCTTAATTCAAGTACCTTGCTTATAATGTGATCTCACGTGGTACTTTGAGTTTTGATAAAAATCTAGTTACCTTGATGCTTGTATGGTGAAAATGGCGCAACTCCGTTTGGTATCACGCTTCAAAGGTCCATTTCTTTCACCCTAAGCATCATTTTGGTAACATAGCTCACCCTCAATTTCAATATTCATACATGTATGCAATGCTTCGTTCCAAACTCGTGGCATACATGTAGGGGGAGCTCTTGCTACCAAAACCGAACTATGATGATTGTCCAATCCTATGATTGTAAGCAAAATGCTTGGACAACCGTTGTATGTTCAAAAACATTAATCATAAAACCTTTATGCGGGTTGTCACCAATTACCAAAAATGAGGAGATTGAAGATATCTAGTTTGGTTTTGGCTAATTAGTGACACCTAAGGACTAATCTCTCGATGCTAAGTGTTTGATTAGATTGGAGATTGGTCGTGCTTGGGAGTTGGTGCATTGTGATCATGGATGAAGGGTCAAGGTGATCCAAAAGTTGATCTAGCATGCAACTCGGTGGAGTTTCGAGATCAAAGGTCCCAAGGCAATGGTATAACCATAGGGCTTTTGATTTCACACCCAAGACACCATAGAGGGTGTGGGTGATTATAGGATCGATAAGCCGTACTATAAAGAGGGAAAAACTTTCGTACATATCTTTCCTCACGTGCCTTTAGGTTCAAGTCTCATATGCATGCATTCTAACCTAAAGTGCTAACTCCGTCCCTTGTCGAAAATGGTTTTGAAAATGCTAACACATGGTGTCGAGGTGTTCTTCGGCGTGTCGGCAACAAGAAACAAGTGACGGAAGTCGGTTTGGAGCAAAGGCGAAGGAACGGCGACAAAGCGACGAGTTTTTCGCAGGCTGGGCGTGGCCGGGCCGCCGACGGCCGGAAGGCGGTCGGAAGTGACCGGACGGTCCGGTCGATCGCGTCTGGCAGAGAGCATGTTTGGGAGCTTTCGGGGGCGGGCGGATGCCGGTCTTGACCGGAAGCACCGATCGGACGCGACGGCCGGACGCTCAAGGGCGAGGTCCGTCGGCTGGTTTTGGCTTGTCGGTTGTGGCCAGGACCCACCCACCGCCGGACTCACCGGTGAGTTCGGTCGGTCTTGCGTCGATCGGCCGCCAGTGTGTTTTCCACCCTTTCCACCACATTTAGTGGTGTGGCCTATATATACCACCTTGGCTGCCACTTGCTCTCTCTCTTGGACATTTGAATCATTCCTAACACCTTTGAGCAAGCAAGCAAGCCTCCCTCCTCTCTCATTCTTGATTTGAGCTTCATTCTTGAGAGAAGAGTTGATCCAAGTGCATTGCATCGAGTTCTTGCATCTAGAGGCACTTGGGGATCGGTGTGAGACGGTGGATTTCCCGTTTCTCTTGGAGGCACCGCTCCTAGCCGGCTTGGTGAAGTGGTGGAGGCGTTGGCAAGAAGAGGTGATTGTTTCTTGGCCACCTCCGGTTGATTTGTGAGAGGATTACGCACTCCTCGTCGGGAAGACAAAGTGCAAGGAATACATTGCTCGTGCTTCGGGTACCACACTTGTTGAGTGGTGTGTTGAGGCTAGCAAGGGCACCGCCTAGCTCAAACACCATCCTTGTGTTGGTCGGCACAACCGGAGAGTAGTTGTCGGTGTACAAGCGAACTCCGGGTGAACAAATCAACTTGTTCATTGTCTTCGTGTGTGGATCATCACCATCGTGTGATTGATTGTTCATCTTCATCCCGGTGATTGGTTGACATCCTCTACAAGGCGGTATAACGAGCTTCTCACTCTTGCCTTACTTTCCTAGTTTACTTTGTATAGAGAGCTAGCTTTGCCTTGTGTAGTTGTTCTTGCTAGCATAAGGACCATATTAGGATTGTTTATTAGTTAGAGTAGTGACATAGACCTTGAGTGGACTAGAGATCATAGAATTATTTAGTCTTGTCACTAGAAGGCTTGCTTGACCATTAGAGCTAGTGCAAACCCGCTTTTCTGTAGTGTTTTATACTAATTGGTTTGTTTAGTTGAGCTTGTAGAAAATTTTTTATAGGCTATTCACCCCCCCTCTAGCCATCTAGGACCTTACAACGTTCCACCTCAAGCGGTGCCGGAGCTTGATGCCGAGCAAGAATGAGATAGCGTTGTATTATTAATCATGAGCTTTGATGAATGTAGCTAATTGCATCCCCGATGTTTTAAATGCCCCGATTCACGACCTCCCTAGAATTTGTATCCATACTATGCACACATTCTAAAATCAAAAGTATTATTTATAAATCACTAATATGTAAATATTTTGTTATTTCGATATTTGAATTCGAACAAATAAAATTTTATTCATGTTTCTTGATTAAAGAAAGAATTATAGTTGACATGCAATTAGTTCGACATGTCTATAATTTTATGGTACTAGTATCACGCCCGTGCGTTGCTACGGGATAACTAAATTTTATATAAAAACACATAGATCGCATGATAAGATAACAATGTTGTGAAACTAAAAACACATAGATCGCACCACGCCACATTGAGTCAATGATTCACGCCAAGGCTCGCCGCATATCCCCGGAAGCCGAGTTGAAGAGGGCACGAGGGAGAGTTGTTGTTTCCGATGGGTTGTGGCCACCCCTTGTAGCTCCCCGCCGATGAAGAGGTGCTAGCGGACCCTTCTGCGTGGTCGCGTCGCGCGATCCACGGCACAACGACGGCTCTCGGCGGTGTGGTGGCGTTCGACGGAGTTGGTCTTTGGCGTGGCGTGCTCGCTGCTTATGGTGGCACGCGGGCGAATGGCGCGATGGGGCGCGGGTATGCCTCGAGGCCCACGAGCACGCGCCGAGGGCTGCCGCGACGTCGTGACACTGCGGCGGGCGGAGGCGGCCGCGGCCGGGGCGGGCGGTGCGAGGCGGTATCCGGGAGGAGGCGCCGGCCGCCGTCGTGGATGGGGATGTTCAGTGGTACCGAGGGAGTCTCGCCGTTGTGTCATCAAGTCCGTGGACGGCGAGCATGCCGAGGGCGGCCGCGCCGGCCCCGCAATGGTCGGGCGGCGCTACGTTGGAAGGCAGCCGGCCGGGACTGTGAGTGTGTCGGCGGCATTTGCGATGGGAGACGCCTCGTTTGCGTTGAGGGCACGGTGGGGGGGGGTAGTGGAGCCAGCGGCGTATGCGGTCGTTTTACACGGGCGGAGGGCCGGTGCGCCAGGGGAAATTTTGACGGGCGAGAGATTTTTGTTGCCTTGAGTCGTGAATCTGATTTAGAAAGAGCATGATTGACGTCGGGCGCTCTTGGAAAGAGCATGATTGACATCGCACGCGCTGGCGGTTACGACGTTTGCATGAGAGATGGAAGTTCCACAATTATTTGTTTCCATTTACAGGGAAAAGATAAGAGAGAAAATCGCATTAACCAATTGAATTTGTTGCAAGAAAAGAAAAGGGGAAGGAGGAGTTAGCCATGCATGCATGATTAATGACCGACAATTCTTTTCTTTCCTTTTGAGTTTGTCACAAGAAAAGGAATGGAAGGAGGCGTTAGCCATGCATGCATGATTAATGATGGATCATTTTTCTTTCCTTTTCAATTTATCGCAAAAAAGGAAAGGGGGACGCGTTAGCTATGCATGCATGATTAATGACCAATCAATTTTTTCTTTCCTTCTATATTTGACCATGCATGCATGACTAATGACCAATCAATATTTATTTGACTTTATATATTTGGTGGGATCGCACGAGGGTAGATGGTGCGGGAGGGTGGGTGGATCGCAGGAGGGTTGAAAGTGAGGTGAAAAAAATTTTGACACCAAATGACAGTCTTACTTTCATTCTTTTTATGTTGTAGAGATATGCACCGTCCATTTTAAAAAGATGATAATTACGGGGATCAAGCAAACTCGTGTTCGGAAGAAAATATTTCTCTCATACAAAGTAAAATGATCTAAACCGTTGAAAAACAAAAAGTAACTTAAAAATTGTAATCATAGGAAATATAAAATCTAAGGCCTACAACCGTGGTATATTGTTCTCTTTTTCTCACACAACTATTATGAGTACAAGTCCGTAATCTTTTGATTAAAATAAAGTCTATAATCTTATTGGAAGCATGTAATCTTGTTGAACGGAAATGGTAAGTGAGCGAAGATAACACCCATAGCAACATACGGACATGATCTTAGTATACGTTAAAAGGTCAAAAACTTGGGCTTTACACTGCGATCAGCCTCAAGTGGCTCAAATGAACTTGAGCAGTTACATATTGTACAACAACAAATTTACATATAAATTGGCTACTACTATGTATGTAAGGAAAAGAATACCCTAAGCATGTCACAACACCTGTTGCGATTAACAAACCTAGACTAGGCCTAAACTATTCTTCTACGAGCAGCGCTTTGGCAGATGGGACTCAAGAGCATATGTTAGCATGTCTGTGCAAAACTGGTCGTCTGGTTTCAACCATAGAGCCTGATCAAAAAAGAACACACATGAGAAAACCACTGGTCAATAAAGCATTTGTTGCTGAATGCAACGGACACAACTTAACAAAAGGACTTGGTCCCCATTACCCAACACGTCTGGTTAGAGACAATTTTGGGGGTATATGGGATGCAGACTTGCAGGCATGTATTAGCAGCAAAGTCAAAGCACAGAGAACTCCAGGATAGGTGTAAATGTATCTCACTTAGTACTATTTTTGCATAACCAACACTATGAATTTGCTTAATTAGAATTGATAAATTTGAAATGATCAAAATGACACACCTTATGGTAATAAGTTATGGCAGCCTCAAAATTATCCTGCATAACAAAAAGAAGGCATGCATAAAATTCAGATAAACTCTGGACATATATTTTGATCAGTCAACCTAGAACATTTTTAAAAAAACATCTCTATGTCCTACAGTAGTATGTACTCCCTCCGTTCCAAATTATAAGTCGCTTTGACTTTCGGTACATTTTGCTATGTATCTAGATATAATAATATGTTTAGATACATAACAAAATGGATGAACCAAAAAAGTCAAAGTGACTTATAATTTGGAATGGAATGGAGTAGTACTTATTTATATGCAAGTTGAAGTTTCTTCTGTTTAATTTTCAGTGTACACAACTTATATTTCAACAAACTGCAACTACAATTAGCAAGCTTGCACCAAGACGTCCCATTATTATGTGGTCTTATTTTTAAGAGAACTTCTAAACAATGGCAACCCTAGTTAACAGATATAACTCAAGAATCACTCAGTATAACTATACAATAATTGCCACCGTAACTGAAGAATTAAAATGCATATGGCTGTGGGCTTATGGCTAAAACTTTGCCGAATATCAATGGACCTAAAATCGACAGAAGCTAAATGATCTTTAACATATCTTTAACAAGATAGAAAAACAGCCAAACATTGTATGAAACAATAAATGGAAGAGGATCAGAGAAAAAAATACCATAAGATGGTAAGTATAAGCAAGACCAGCAAATGCACTCAAACTTTTGGTTGGTAAAATGAGTGCTTTTTAAATAATATGATACTGCTTTCTGATATTCCCTGTTCAAACAATAATAGATACCATGGTCAATAGTTCAACAAGAGTTAATAAAAATAGAAATTAAGATTAAAAAAATCCCTCCATCTGAGAATATCTTAAGCACAAAAACTATTGTACATATACTAGTAAATGTATATTGTGACTGGCAGCTTACAGTGTCAAGACATAAAGAATCCTACAAATTCAAATGCACTGTGATGGCCCAAAATAAAGGCGATGTGTATTCTTGTAATTTATATATACAAAACAATGGCGAGTAAACAACTATAGCTGCATACTCGCATATCTTTGATAGATTTAATTAAAAAACTAGTTTGCCATTTTCATGCATAAAATTTAAAAGAAGTAGAACGTGAGGCCTTGCAGCGGCCTGGCGATATCCACGTTAGCAGAATAGATGTTGGCCGTTGTGATCGGCATCAGCGGTGCTCCGCCGTTGACCTTTCCAGTGAGAACAGGAGTCCAGTTGCAGCGGTTGATCCGTACGCTAGGTACGTTGGGTACGCCGGTGTCGTTCGTCCATTCGACGTCGTGAAGCGCTGTCGATCCGCGCTAGGTGGCCTGGGTCAGGGCCGCCTGCAACCGAGCGTGGGAAGCGGCCTTTTAGATGGCGTGCGGTCGGTGTCGCGGGTACCGTGCCTTGGTGGTCTGTTCTTGCTTCCGAGTAGATGAATTGTGGGCCGTTCTCTGTGGAGGTGGCTGGGGTCCCGCGTGTCAGTGTTGTTTTCTAGCTGAACGTTTGGTGCAGCCCACGTTTTCTGGCACCGTCGCGTCCACGGGAACGCTTTTTGTTGATGGGCTTCTCGCCGAATGGGACTGGCGCGCATGCGCTTGGAGCCCTGCTGCCGCTGCCGGTGGGGGCGATTCCCTTTGCAGGCCCATGGGGTCCTCTCGTCAGCGGTCTCTGCTCGTTCGCGTACCACGTCCAAAATCACAGGGGCGGCGATAAAAGGACCTCCCGCGAGACTGTTCCCGGCTTCAGCCCGCGGCTGCCTGAGGTACGCGAAATCCGCTCGCCGCTTCTTCCCAACGACGATTGCATCTAATCCTCTGTTTCTCTGGCGTTCCCCGCTATCCCATGTGTGTGCCGCCGCTTTGCATTCCCTCTGCAGGTGATTGGGGGGTCCAGACCTGCCGGCGGGCTATTGAGAAGACGGAGCACGGCGGCGTTCGGACGGGCCACAGGGACAGAGTCCGGGAGGGTGCCTGCCGCAGCGAGGCAGGGAGCTGCTGAGGAAAATCGCGTCGCCGTTGGAGTAGGAGAAGAGGCGGCGGCAATGACTGGAACGACCAACCACGGCCGGGGACTGGTCCACAGCCCACGTGACGTTTGCTGGTGAGATGCTCGTTCCCATTCCAGTTGCCTCCTTGCTCTTTTTAATTTGCTAATCTGATTGCCATTGGCCGGATCTCATGTCTGTTGTGTCGTGAGGTGCTCCCTTTTTTTTATTACTGCTTTTCTTTCCTTTTGCTCGTGCTCTGAGTGTCTCAAGTTTCGTTTCTCAATCTTCTTGTCTAGAATCTTCCTGCCTAATTTAAATCTGATGTGTCCTCACAAACGTTTGCCGTCTCATTTGGTTTGTCTGTTGCGTGCCCATGCTGATGTGCTTGTTGTGATGCTGTTGCTTGTGGTCAAGGGCGCTAGAAGTTATGAAGAGATTAGACTCCTGGTCATTTGTACGGCGAGAGATATTTTGCATGTCCTTCTCTCTTTTACCTGTTGCTGTACCCAAAACTTATCTGTTTCCTTGGTTGTTCTTAGGTCTATACCATTTACATATTGTCGTCCTTATAGACTGCTGCTTATATAACGTGATATGATGTAGTAGCTTCCAACCATGGTTTTTGCGTTGTTGCCCACCCTGCGCCCTGGTGACTGGCGTGCAACCATCTGTGTCCGTGTCTATCGCAAGTGGGAGTACCGTGGTGGGACTGATGATGGTCCAATAAACCATGTTGATCTTGTGCTTGTCGACGAACAGGTTCCTCTCGCTACCTTTTGTCACTGTCTAGATGTTTGTTTCTGTGTAGATTACCTGTTCATGGAACATTATATCTTAGCTATCTCAATCTGATCCTGTTTCTTTTCCTTCAGAGCAACAGTCTCTATGGTGAGATCCCTGGACGTGAGGTTGATGCCAAGAGCCCACTCATAGAAGAGGATGGTATCTATGTGATTGGTCGATTCAGGGTCTCCAATGCAAAGTCAGCCTACAGGCCTGTTGACGCCCGCTACTTGGTTGAATTCACCCTGCACACCACTATATCAGCTGCAAGAACTGACTTTCCTGGGTTCCCAAAGTATGCATACAACATCACGCCCATAAGTGGCCTCCCTGCGCATGTTGGTGACACTAAGAATTTTATTGGTTAGTTGATATCTACCCATCCTCTGTCCTCTGAATTTAGTCTCCTCTTGTCTAAAGATAATTTGGCTTCCATTACTGTAGATACCATTGGCACATTGGTGGAGGTATCTGATATCCAGACAGTGCACCTGCCCAACAAACCTGCGCCCACGCTTTCTAGACACATTAATTGTTCTTAGGGACATCAGGTTACACATTGTTAATGCCGTGGTTGTTCCTTTTGTAGTGCTATTGTAAACAAGCTAATATTAACACATATCTTTGTTCGATATCAAGTCCGGTTATTCTCGAGATCAAGATCACTCTTTGGGGCGAGAGGGCCACAACATTCAAAGACCGAAGGTGTCTATGACAAAAATCAAGCCAAGCCCGTTGTTGTCCCGCTTTGTTGGAGGCCTCATGAAATCTTACCAAGGTGTGTGTTTGTTGTTCTAATTTCTATGTAATGTAATCTGTTGCATGCTCTTTTGAATACACACACGATTCATTGATTTCTAGAGATCTAAATGTCATGTCTCATTGTGTTTCGTGCAACTACTACCGAGTGCCAACGCAAAGATCCCGTTGGTATTTCAATCCGGATATTCCGAAGCACATCGGTTCTATGAAAGGTGCATTCCCCGTGCAAGATACAAGACCCTATACTTTTCTTCGCATGTCCTTTCCATGTCATTAGGCGAGCGATGTATCTTGTCGTGTTTAGCTTGAACAACCAAAGGCTTGAGATAAGATCGGTTCCTACACCCGTCTGGCGCCAATCACGTAAACGTCTTGCCCAGATCTTGCGAAAAGAAGTCGGACCAGCTAGGCGGGATGGATCCATATGAATTATTTGTAAGAATCGGCTTCCTTGTCTTGTTACTATCCCATTGGTCCATTTTTTTTTTCTCTCTATCGACACCGAGAGTTACACGCTCCATACCACAGGATGATGGGTACCGCTGTACTATCACTATCGGAAACTTTCTTCCCAATGCAACATGGTGGTTTCCATCCTGCACCAAATGCGACAAGTCTTGTGTCCCGGATGGTGTTGGCTACAAATGCATTCCTTGCTTTCGAACACATTGTTCAAGTTCAAGTAAATGCTTATTCCACACCTTTCCATTCTCGTTGCACGCTATAGCTGAACGCCGACTTTAAACTCATAATAGGTACAAGCCGTGTTTCTTGGGCATCGATGAAACAGTGAAGGCGAGATGGTTTGTTTTGGAGACATCGCCGACGGCGCATCGTTGGCAAACCCGTCCCAGCCAGCCTTCCGAGGACATCTACAAGTCTTTGTTGCATATCCACCGACATAACAAAGCTTGTCAATCTTAGATTCACTTTTGCGCTTAAATTGACCCAAAGAAAGTTTCTATAGAGCCCGAAGACCTACAATGTTGTTTCTCTTGTGACATCACATGGTCAAGACGTTCCTCGCTCCCGATCTTTGCCGGGCGCCGGATCATGACCATTCGAGTCTTCCGCCGAGTCTGGCGATTCATCGACAAAAATTTCTCGTGAAGATACTGCACCAATTGTCGCCGCTTCGCACCCGATGGCCTACACTCTACACCGACCTTATAAATGTAAGTTGGTTCTCACATTTGCTTGTTTGTGCCCTTTGAGATTTCATCTATGCGTAGCTTAAATCAAATGCTTGTTGCAGACTCCACCACCAAGCCTTGCCACCCCCGAAACACCTGGTGGTGAAGAAGCATCCAAGAGGGTAATATATATTTCTTTCCTAGGTTTAAAAACAAATATGCCTTACGTTTCAAAGATATAGTATACCTATGTTTTTCCCCAGTGGCAGCAAAGACGACAAGGCCACTACACCTTCTCGCAAAAAGCTACAGCTTGATAAAAGGTATGCCTTTTTGCTCTTTTCCCTTTGCTAGGTAACCCCATATGGTTTGCTTTACCTCTGTCGATCGCTTCTTAAATTACCAGGGCTGACACCATTGAACCTGTTGAAGATGATCACTCTTCTCTAGAGTTCTTCGGCCAGGCGGCGGCTAGATAGCCCAGTGCATGATGATTTTCTCCTTACACTCTGCTCTCAGCCAACAGATTTTGCATCAACATCCTAATAGATGTGTTCTGTTGCCTGCAGATACCATGCGCAGTTTCAAAGCTTTTGGTTGGACTGGCTAGCTGACATCCGCCGTCCAGAGAAGACTTCTGCCTATTTTTTGGAGGTGTGGCGTCCTCTCGCACCAACCGCCGGCTTAACACATGATGTTGTGTATGTTCGCCGCCGGTGTATATCGCCTCGAGCAAGAAGAACTTCTCACTTAGTTTGGCCCTCAGATGGGCATGTTTATGTAATTTGCCCCGCCTTGCTTGTTCGGTGCTGCACAGTAGCACCAGCCGACTTGCAGCTTCTCTAGATACAATTATCATCGCACTTTGTGAGACTGGGAGAACTGTGACTCCCTAGCCGGCCGTCCCCCGATCTAGCTTCGATAGACCTGATAGAGCTCTAATTCAGCAGCTTATTCGACCGTTTGAAGTAGCATGCTGTGTGTGGACTAATTTAGCTTGATAATTCAACAGCTTATTTCGTCTCTTATGACGCTCTCTGTGCCTGTGCGTAGTGATTTGTGCCTATGTGGTGTTAGTGTTAGTGTTTCTATTTCTCATCTACAATCATGGTCATTGACTTCGCAAGATGGGCGCCGCAAATCACTAGTTAAATTTATCAGTTGAGAAGGCTATTGGATCAGCAAAGGCAAGTCTATAGCTGGGTTATTAAATAAAGAAGAAGCCCAAAGAAAGAAAGAACTCAGTAAAAACTAAACATAGCAATATGGCATAATTTATCAATTACTTGAGTTTCCGAAGTGCATGCCCAAGATTCACCAATGTTGGTTCCCACATTTCATTCAGAGAGGATGAAGTATATTCCAATGTTATCTCAAACAACTGAACTGCCTTTTGGTACCTAAATGTTGAACATACAACTCTATCAAGTGTTTGCAGAGCCCAAAAAAAAAAATTAAATATGAATTTAGCAGTGGATATTGATCAAACTGATATTCTATTCAACAAACTATCACATATAATTGGATGGATTGTCATAAGGAATTTGGTGCTGAACAGGAAAGTAAATGAGTATCAGTAACCAAAATCATATTATACAAAAGCAGACAACAAACATCCTTGACCAAGTTGAATAGTACACGTATCTATTAATGATTACTGTTAAAATTTTCAGAACCACCTAATCAGTGTATGTACATCGTGAGCACTGATTAACACTTTTACTGTTCTTTTGCAGGCATATTTCATGGTTTCCAGAGCTCTGTATGGTACATCCATTTTTGTTTACTTTCAGATTCAGATAATAAGATATATGTAAAATGGTACATCCAGTTCTTTTACTTTCAGATAATAAGATATATGTAAAATGGCACTTCTAGAGCAACTAGTAGAGCTATGAATGATGATGTTCGTGAAAGCAAAACATCTAGAACCAAAAGTAGAACAAAGAAATTTCTTACTCCTTCATATTATACGCAAATCGACCCCCAACTCATTGTAAATAAGTGGATCAGATTGGCAGATGGATTTTTGCTTGTGTGAAGAACTACATCACAGAAACCAAAAACAATTTATATTAACACCACGTGAGAAAAGAAGTTTTCTGTAATGCAACAAGCTTTAGGATGACTGGTTATGTGGAGTGCTACAATCTGCAGAATGCAGATGCAAGAATACTTAAACAATGGAGTATTAGCAAGCAAAAAACTTGACTGCAGTTTAACCACTCTGATAGTTAAACAACATGAGAACCCAGCTTATTGGCTCATTTGGATCAAAAAGCCCAGCTCCAGCAAAAATTCAGAGGAGCCAAAGTGCTGAACTAGAGCTAGTTTGCGTATCACATTCAGAAGCATCTTTTGCAGCAGATTTGAAATATTCTCAGGTATGGAAGTTAACCCCAACTAGCTTGGGACTAAAGGCTATGTTGTTGTTGTTGTTGTTGTTGTTGTATGGAAGTTTACCAATGATAAATACTAGGTAAGGTGACCGCAGGATGCAAGCTAGCAGGGTTCTCATTATGAGATAAAATAAACAGCACTCCCCTGGAAGGAGGTCAACAAATAACAAAAGAAACATGCTGATTTCTGGATTGCATTTGCCAGGCTGCTCATTTGCGAGATGCATTTTGACAGCAACCAATGCCGTTTTCAAACCTGTCTTTGGCCAAAAACAAATAGTACTAAGGTAAATGAGGGGTTATGGCAAAGAAAGATAGATTGACTCTAGTCACAGATCCTCTATCAGAATGAAGTTCCTCACAACAAAATCAGAAGCGATAAGCAGTTTGCAATTAATATTACCTGCTCTGCAAGTTTGAAATTGTGCATTCGCACATATTGCATGCCCATGTATAAAGTTGACAGATGACATCTGAAAATGCATTATTGGAAACAATTAGAGAGAGACAATTATGCCACAACAGAACATTTGAAAGAATTTTATACCCCAAATTAGAGAGCAGGCATAAATCCAAAATTTTACTGTGAAATAGATCATTAAGAGAGCTCATCAAAGTTTCAGAAAAGAAACACCAAAGGTATCATAGTTAACTTCCCGAAAACATCCGAAGTATACCAGACAAAGTTCAGGCACAAAATGTCAAGAATAGAAGATAAATGTGTCAACATTCAGTACATGTACAGAGTTTTTTTTCTAGACCATGAAAAGTAAATTGACATCAACAATCCCTTTGGATCTTCAAGAAATCAAGAAAAGTAAAGGAAATGGATTACTCACCCAGGAAATAATCGAGCTGCCGTCCGAAATGCAGCCATTGCTTGGTCACCCTCCTCCTGAGCAGCATAGGCAATGCCTGTACCAATCCAAGCAGGAGGAAATGTCCCATCTAAACCTGTAGCTTTGCTGAAAGATAACATAATGTACATTAAACCACAGTACCTACCAAGTTTATCAATTAAAATCATTCCAGTGAAACATAAGTTAGTAACAGAAAAAAAAAAATCAAGTGAGACCTTATTTGGCCCTTGCTCAACCTTTATGCCAGAGGTACATATCTTAGAACAGCACTCAGCATATTGTTCAGACTGATTAGAGTTAGTTGATACATAACTTTGGGATAAAATGTTGCTTGATTTTGTTTACATGTTTAAAACTACAATTCTGCATGATTGATACATGAGCCTTCCCGCAAATTCAAGGGAAAGTATGTAACACCCGGCCCAATAAGGATGTGGCCCAAGAGGGGCCTATGAGTGCAGAGTGCACATGTTTAGTACCACCTTGCTAGTTTAGCAAGGGTGGAGCCAACTTATAAGCCTTTTGCCATCCATCCATATCACCTTCGGGTTAACCCTTTTACACGGCGCGAGGAAAAAAGTGTAAGCAAGGTGCTATGTGTACGCTGCGCGTGCGCGTTCGGAAGGGCCGCGGCGGTGCGGCTTTGGAGGGCGGGGTGTTACAAGTGGTATCGAGCCGACCTTCGCCGCCCCCAAAACGGACATGGAGGTTCATTGCGCCGCGTAGGCTCTCGCGGAGTGCGGCATGGCACATGTGCCGGCCCCGGGCGCACACGGTCGCGTGTGCCAAGAGGGGAGGTCCTGGTTAAAGTTGGCGCCGACGAGGGACGCCGAGTCCTTTGAGGGGGTGTATGTAACACCCGCCCAATAAGGATGTGGCCCAAGAGGGCCTATGAGTGCAGAGTGCACATGTTTAGTACCACCTTGCTAGTTTAGCAAGGGTGGAGCCAACTTATAAGCCTTTGCCATCCAACCATATCACCTTCTCGGGTTAACCCTTTTACACGGCGAGGACGAAAGTGTAAGCAAGGTGCTATGTGTACGCGTCGCGTGCCCCTCGAAGGGTCAGGCGGTGCGGCTTTGGAGGGCGGGTGTTACAAAGTAGTACTTCCTCCAAACTTAAAAACGTGTGCTTTACATTTTAATTACGTTTTGAAATGGAGAGAGTATAACAAAAAAATATATGGAGTGGCATGTGTGGCATGTTTTGCGTGCACATGCATGCATGTTCCCTCAAATAAGCAAGGTGACTAATCCGATTGAAGATAACAACTTTGAGAGCAAGGTAGGAAACCTGGAGTTCGCTCAAGCTATCACATGCTTACTACTTTGCTTAATAATATCCTGTTCACCATAGCACAGCGTCAAAATTAATAATAAATGCAGAATCGCTTGGGATTTGAGATTTGGGGAGCAAGCTTACACAGTACTTTCAAAGTCATAGGTTTTTCACAACCTGTAACTACATGTCGCCCAAGCCGTGCACTGGCTCAAAGAAAGGTAGTGGTACAAGTTCGACAAAAAATAATATTCTAATAGTAATTACCATGAAAAAAAATAGCAAGTAAGAGTTCCAGAACTTAGAAGATTTTCTCCAAGAGAACAAAAATGGTCAAATAATGAAGCTAGAAATGAAAATGGTCATGTTGTGAATTGTGATATTTAAACATGACAAGAAGATTACCCAAAGTATCTTCGCGCTTGATCATACTTCTTAATACAGTAGTAATAGCAACCGACAGCAAACCATGAAAGAGCTCTGCAAAGGAAACAAGTAGAAATTGGAATTATGTAATGATCATGATTGGCTGCAAACTATCAAGGGCAAAAAAAAATGTTCATGCAATGAAAGGTTGCATATAGTGTATAATACATCCAAGCCTTACTATACTCAAACTATTGACATGCAAATGAAGTGAGGAATCACTGAATCAGGGCATCTAGCAGTAATAGTCTTTTTATAGAATCAGATAAATCTTTCACTCAGAAGGAGTACTCCCAACTTTTGTCGAAAATTAAATCAGAATCAGAACACTAATCTTATTGGATCATGGAGATAAATTCATGAATTAATTAATCAATCAATGATTAAGATCCATACTCACTTTTTGAGGATAATCCTTCACTAAGTTGCATGCCAAAAGATAAAGATCATTGGAATGACCAAGTTCCATTGCAGTTGCCAAATGAACTAATGTGCTCTTTAAATGGAAAGGGTCTCTCTCAAGTAACCTGAGACAAATTTGCAACATATGTGATAAACATTTGCAAGTAAATGAAAAGTGAAATAGTAATGAATGCTACCAACTTACGAGGATGTGAGGTCAAAACATTTTTGGTACTCTCCACTCTGATGGTAGTATTCAGCTTTGCAAGCCAAAACATCAATGTTATTTTTCATTGTCTCCCCAGAACTCAAGGACGAAATGCTACAGGCTTCTTGTTCAAGTTCCTTGAACTTTGCTTCAACCAAATCTTCTTTTTCATGCTATAAAGGCAGAAGAGAAACCATCAGAAAAAGGAAGCAAGTATCATTATACTTCCATCATTTCCATGTGTCAAAGTTCAGATAACTAATTCAAGTACCTTCGTGATCAAACATGAGTAGAATGCTGATAGCCAACCATCTTCTTCCCGAATTGCAGAGAGGACAATAGCTCAGATTCTGAAAAAAAAAACCGTTGCACCATCTTAGGCTCTACAATGCTCAGAACTACAAAAGGTTCGAATAAAACATGTTCTACAAATTATTTAAATGAAGAAAAAAATATCTTATAATATTTTACAGAAATGTCCTCAACAGATACATTTTGCAGATGTGCAATCAGATTAATCAATCCTATCAAGCTGGAGAATTTCTAGCCATTTCCGGTTATAAGTTATCTGCTTAAAACATGATTGGAATACATAGGTTTATATGGCCAGTAGATCATATTGGGAATGAATGTGGTTCTATCTTCTTCTAACACTAAAAGTGATGCAACACTTAAAACTAATTCAAGATATAAGAAAGCCTCAAGATAAGCAAAAGCCCGATTTGAATATTACCTTCCTCACATGTCAACATATAATTATCAACAAGACATTCAAGAGCCTGAAACATATATAAATGAATTACATTTAGGAGCCTACGAAGTTAGAATATCATGTAGAATTATATCAACTCGAGAGACTGTCAACAAAAATTATAATTGAGTCATTGCAAAAATATCCAAGAAAACGATGGTTTTTATACAATGCTATGAGTTCATTTCAATTTTCAGAATTTGTAGAAACAAAACAATAGTAATATGTTGACACATTGTTCATTTGACACTTAACTTGACACGTGTCCACAATATTCGAAGGTTAGGCAAATTAATTGGTCGTAAGTATCGTTCAACTTCAACAAAAACAGCATGTGCATCATGTGTGTCATAGTAGACAGACTCAGCATGTCATACAGTTCAGACTACTCAAGTGGCAAATATACAGGTCACAGTAAATAAGAAACACATAAAACAATTCAGATATTGTGTGTAAGGTGTGTGCACTGTACATATACAGAATTAGACATTAAGATAATAATAACATGATACTGAATGTTCTTTTTCTCAAAAAAAGAGTAGTACTGTCATTGTGACACTGTTCTTCTCACCTCATAACACAGAGGATCGGCTTTAAGAGCTGCCTTGTACCTGAGACCAAGAGGGAAGAAAATCATAAAGGTAAGCTACAACAGAAGACTAGCAAGAAGCAGCATAACCAAACTTTCAACTTTATCTTACTATATAACTCAAAATTAAGGATAAAAAACTTGAAGGAACAAAGTAGAACTAATTAACTTCAAAGTGTACAGGAAAAAAATAGCAAAAGTGCATAAAAACTAATTGATATATTGGTGATAATGGTACTACTTTTGAAATACAGAACCAATTTTAACCAAAATAAAAGCAAAATAAGCTACTTATTTTTACCATTGGCGAGCAAGATCACGGTTATCCAGTGCCTCATACGCCTTACCACGTAAGAAATATATAGCTGATTTGATCTGGCAAGCAAGTATTACAGCAGTAAGCAATCATCTAACAACCAGAATGAAGGAAGAAGGTGCTCAGGGAGGGAAGGAGCATCATCACACATTGATCTCACGATCTTCAGCGTCACTGTCAAAATAAATATCACTGCCATCATCCAGTTCAAGGACATGTCCATGCTCATCCACTTTTGCATCCCCAAGCATCAACAAACACTGGTGCCACTCTTTCAACTCCTCCTAATAATAAAGAAATAAACACAACTGTGAAGTTGAAGTTGTCAAAGCACAAAATAAACACTAAGTTAACAATCAACATAGAAACAGAAAACTGAAGCCTTCAGCTAAAAAAAATCCATATATGAAAAATACATTTATATAAATCATATGGCACACCATCATATATTAGGAACATGCTCTTTCGTTACTTTAACTTTAATTTCCAGGATTAATGGATAAATCAGAAACATGCTGCTCATTCCATGCGGCACTATTGACCATTTTCCCTCTAAGAAGTCCTGACATTGTTCTAACTAGCTCTAAGTAGCAAGAGACTGACCAAAAAAAGAATACAAAAACACACAATCAATTTGTTGTCACCACCCGTTGCCCATGGCAAGATCGAACCATGGGCCTGAGCAAATCACAGAGGATAATCAGATGATCTCGATAGTCTGAGGAGGGAGCTCGACTCCCTTGGCCTCTTCTCTATTCTCGAATATTTTCATGTTCTCTATCTGCTGGTTCTCCCCTTTATAGCTGCTACTTGGTGCTGGCAGTCCAAAACAACAAAGCCTTTGACAACCGGGCCCATGTATCGTATTGTATCGGGTGTGACAATACCGCCCCCACGAAACATTGCTTGTCCCCAAGCAATGGCAATGGCTTGAATGTCGTGGTCGTCAGTGCCACCAAGATCCCATGGCACATTCAAATATATTGCTAACAGTGCCCTCCCAATGTCATATAGGGTGTCTCCAAAGACTGTTAAGGTGTGGCATCCTCTCCTAGTACTCATATGTGGAAGCGAGAGCCAGAAACACTCCCTTGGATCATACCTTCCTGCTGATTCCAGGTACACGCTTCCATCATAGCCACAAGATGTATGGATGACTCCATTTAGTTCAAACGCAGCAAGAGCAAACCGAAATAGCAGCATAGATGGGCTACATATCCATTTCCCAAGGTACAGATCATATATCTCCAGTTTGGAATAATTTTCATTTCCAGCTCGTCCACTAGTATATATATAATCTCATTAGGACAGATTCCAGCAACAATAAATATATGTTTACTTGGAACGGGTATTTTAAGGTTGAAAAGATTCATATAGAACTGTTCGGTAAATCGACAGACCCACAACTCAAGTCCCTGACAACCAGGCCCATGTATCATATAGTATCGGGTGTGGCATTTGCATAGTGGCAAAGATAAATCAAGGCAGCGTGTGAACATTTAGAAGCTTTCCACTACAGGCCCAAACCGAAATTGATGGCACCAGGGGCGCAATGTATCTGAGCAAATGCCCAGCCACACTCAAAAGCATCACCCCAAATAGAATCAAACGAATCTCAGCATTTTTAACAATCTGCTGAAAACGTCCGCAAGGTGTTCGGCCAAAGTACTACCCCAGAACGCCTGACGAAATGACGAGATTTGCTGGTAATGAATGAGATCCTAAGGACGCCCCGCGATCCAAACAGCGAGAAGCAGAACGCGCACCGCAAACTGACACGCATGCGACGTGCTCGACGGAATGAAACGGCGCCGGAGGGGGGGGTGGGGGGCGCAGAGCAGCCTTACGAGGCACTTGGCAGCGAGGAATCTGAACCGGAGGTCGCGGAGCAGACGGAAATTGTTGAGGAGGTGGAGCGCGCGGCGGAATTGGCGGTCGAGGAAGAGTGCCTGCGCGAGCATGTAGACGTCGCCAGGGTCCCCCGTGGCCGCGACCACCTTATCGGCGAGGAAGATGGCCGACTTGTAAAGGTGCTTCCCGGCGCAGTCCCGCACCACCCCGCGCAGCCGCTCCAGAGCCTCCTCCTTCATCTCCGGCGGCGGATCGGGGGCCTCTCCTATTCTCCTCCGCTTGGGGCTCGGCTCGGCGGCTGCTTCGGCGGCGGAGGATGTGGGCGGGATGCGAGGGAAACCGAAATTTGAGTTCCACATTCGATTTAGGGTTCGGGATTGTTTCGATGGAAAAAGACAGGTCGAACCAGCAGCGGATTGTGTCATGTCTCGTGTGCGGGTCACAGCTTTTTTGGCACCAAATTTATGGAACTTTGGTTTTTGGCTCTAAATTTCGACTAAGGCCTGGTTTAGTTTGCAAAAAACTTGAAAAAGCACGGTTGAAACTTCTGTAATACATCTGTGGCACTTTTATTTGTTTGTGGTAAATATTATCCTATTATGGTGTAACTAGGCTCAAAAAATTGTCTCGTAATCTACATCTAAACTGTGTAATTAGTTATTTTGTTTACCTATATTTCATACTCCGAATATATGTCTTTTGGTGTATTTAATGTGATGTGATGGAGAGAGTAGAAAAGCTTAGAATTTGGAGGGGAACTAAACAAGGCCTAAGGGTGTGTTTATTCGATTCAGTGCAGAGAGAATAAGCGGTTAGAGCAACTCCACTGGTGGTCCCTACTTGGACCCCTACCCTAAATTTTGGAGGTTCTAACAAAAAAAATGAACTCCAATGGAACCCCTACTTGGGCTCCCATTTTTCATTCCACCCTAAATTATAATCTCAGGCACCTAGTCCCAGGAACCCCCTATCCAGTGGGACCCAGTGCACTTTTTCTTCCCGTCGCCAGTTTCACTTTCTCCGTCCCGCAGGTTGCCCGCCGCCGACGTTTCTGCACCCCCGACCTCGAGTTCGCCGTCCTCGAGGACGATGCGCGGGAGCGGCTCATCCCAGCGTTGTCCCTGGCAGCAGCGCAAGACGGCGCAGTGGACATGTAGGACCTCATCTAGGAGGCCGTCATGAACCTCATCCACATCCGCAAGGAGTGCGGCCTCCTACCTCAAGTCAACGCCGGCGGAGGATATCACCGGCGGCTTCGCCACCATTGTGCCGAGCAGGCGCTCTTCCCCGTCCGCCTCCAGATCCCGAACTAGATGTGACGGAGCAAGCCCGGTGGTGAGAAAATGTGCCGGAGCAGGCGCTACGAGCGTGCTGAGGTCGTGGCGCTGCCGGCGGAGGTCGTGGAGCTGCCTCGCCGCGGGTGGGCGGGGACAGCACGTGCCATGGTTGGAGGCTGCGCACGGTCATATCCGCCGCGAGAGAGGAGTCCCCGGCAACGCGGCACCTCCTTCATCCCGCCGCTCCATCGGGTTCGTCGCCGTCGCTGGCCCTCGTGGCGTGCGCGAGCGGCAGCCGGGCACGCCGCGTGGAGGGCGGCGCAGACGTGGCGGCGGCGCTCGCGGCATACCTCCGCGGCTGGCACCGGATGGGCGGCGACCTCGCGGCGTGCGCAAGCGAGGGGGGCGCGCCGCATGGAGGGCGGCGCAGACGTGGCGGCGGCGCTCGCGGCGTACCTCCGCGGGCGGCACCGGATGGACTTGAGCGCGGTGGAGGTCGTCCAGCGCCGCTCTACGTACCCCTATGCGTACCAAAACATTTGGCCGCCGCTCCTCTAGGCCCCGCGCGGCGCGGAGCTCGTCGGCCAGCGCGGCGTGTTCGTGCTCGGCCTCGGCGTCCCGCGCGCGGAGCTCCGCCTCCAGCTTGCGCCACGAGGGCGACGGCGGCGGGTACCCCTGCTCGTCCGCGTGCGCCTCGAGGGCATGGACTTGATGGCCAGCTTCTCCGCCGAGGACTTCTTCCCTAACGCGCGGTCGTCGACGAGGAAGTGCCCCGGCGCGTCCATCATCAGCTCCGCCGCCGTTCGGGAGTATCAGCTTCGCCCACTTGCCACGGCGTCGAGCGAGGAGATTCTGTTTGGGGGCTTGGATTTAAGAATTCCAAGCTGAGACTAAATTTAGGCCCTCAAATTTCATAAATTGGTTCCTAAATTAGAATTAGGGGCTTTTTTTTTCATGTTTAAGGGGATGGCTGGAGATGCTTTTAGAGGATTTTTTTTTCATGAAAATCAAATCAAAGCAAATGATCCAGCAGCTTTCCTTTATCACGTCTTCTTAGACTAAAGTCATTTGGACGCAAAAAAAACGACCCGTTTAAACTACGCACGCACCTGACAGGCAGGCTGACACGCACTCGCACCATGCCAGCATGCAGCCATCGGCCATCGCACTCGAACACGCCTACGCGTGTCCATCCATTGGAGATCGGACCATCCCAACTCCCAACAAACCCTAGCGCCGTCGCCGCGCACCACCAGCCCGGGCGACGGCACCACGCAGAGACGGCGGAGCAGTGACCTGCGTGCCGCACCGCTGGAAATCCGCGAGTCGGGGCGTTAAACTCCCCTGGACCGCAGCCGTCGTCGCCGCCTGCGTCACTGCGCTCGTCGCGGTGCCCAGGGCTTTCCTGTCGCTGTCGTCGGCCATGTCGCCCCGCCGCAGGAGAGGAGGCACGTGGCGATCCGGGCGCAGTCGAGGCGGGTGACGATGGTGTAGCTGCCGTTCCGGTACAGCTTCATGTCGTAGCACTCATCGTCGTTCACCCCGATGCCGCTGGGGTTGGCCGACGCCGCCGGCGCCGACCCCAGCGACGCCGTCGGCACGGGCGCGGCGGGAATGGCGGTGGCAGTTGCGGCGGACGCATCGTCGTCGTAGCAGACGAGGTGGCACTCGTCCCAGTAGATGGGGCAGTACCGGATCAGCAGCGGGTTGCGGCCCGTGCAGAGGTAGCAGATGTATCTCTCCGTGTCGTCGGCGATCGGGGGTCTCCGTGCTGTTGGTAAACGTCGACGGGTTCTCGTCCCCGCCGCCAGGCGGGACGGAGGCCGTGACGCCGAGGAGAAGGGTGAGGAGGAAGGCATGGAGGATGGAAGCTGCTGAGAGAGCCATCGTCTGGGGCAACTCGCGAGTCGCAACTAGAGAGAGATGGTGCGAAGCGGCGAACTAATAATTGCTTGTTCTTGGACTTTTCCGGCGGGGAAGCATGAATGCCCGCCATCAATTTGCAGTTATTTTTTTGACTGGTCTAATTTGAATTCTTAACTTTAGAAGCAATCTACCTCCTGAATTTGGATGTGTTAACATTTTGGAGTGATGCTACCCTACTTATTGCAGTGCAATGTGATTCGCAGACGTTCACCAGGCCAGCCAGCAATCTACAAAGGACAAAGCTGTTCTTAAACACCGCGTGTATGTATGTGGTTGACTGCGTTTGGATTGCCTGCTCGACTCTGGTCTCTGGACCGCGTGCCAACGCTTTTTCACGTATGGCCCTGAATGTTTTTTCATTCCATGAGACGTACACCAGGCTCTTATCTTTTAGCTCCCCCAATCTGTAGCTACTAGGCGTGGTCGTGGATAATGCGGAAAGCAATGGTTGTCGTTGAAAGCTCATTGCGGTTTACGAGTCGCCGAGTCGGCAAGACACTGTTTCCTCAAAAACAAACCACCGCATTGCCAATTTGGGATCTTTGTAGCCTGGAATCCTGGTAAGTGAGGTGACTTCAGTACAGGAAACAAACACAAACAGGCAACAGTTGTTGTCCAAAAAAAAAAGCAACAGAGTACCGACAACAGAGTCTGGTGACAAATAAAACTACAAGCTACAATATTTACCAAGTTTCAGTAGATTTCTACCAAAATTGGCAGATAAAATCTCTAGGCATGTCAAGAAACTATAAAAAGTTTGGTCCTCATCATCTATATCAAATTTGGTGACACCAAGGCAATCGTATAAATTACTTGACACCAAGGTACTGTTTTCACAAGGTGTTGGTGACTCGCACTCTGTGGTGGCCATTCCGCATTCTATAGCCTGGCTAATGAGATATTCATATAGCCTCGCTAATGAGGTGCAGATTTCTGAGGCAACATAATTCATGTCTAGTACATTCCACACGAAGGACGTCAAATTTCAAATCAGAAGTGCATTGAGTTAGCAACAAACGGATCAAAGATCTGCCAGGCACAACACTGCAGGCACCAGGCACCATAATCAAATGAATGTACAGCAGAGTGGAGCGAACCCCTTACATCTTTGCTACTAGGAAAGGTGTACATAGAACTTGATTGCGTATTTTGCCTCAGATACAATCAGATAAGCATTATGGCACTGTCTCATGGAGATGGGACCTCAACATGCCAAGCACTGTTCTCTGCAAATCAGGCAGCTAGAATCGGCAAGGACATGGGCTGAGGGCGCTACCTACTTACCTTGGCCATTCTTCTTTCTCAACATATCAGCTCGCTCGACGCTTAGCCTCTCTCTCTGCTGTCTGGATATAAAATTCAGCACCGAGCATGTCATTTATCTCTACATTTGACGACGCACTTGCTTCCATGGTCTCGATTATCAGTTCGAAGGTCAAAGTGAATCCAAGGGCTGAGAGCACACGTACAGCATTGGCAAGCCGGCAAACATGCTTCCTCGTCTCTGCTTCAGTGCTGAACCTCTGCTGACCTGTCGTTTTTGTTTTTCACCCACCACAACATGCTCACCGACCCAGATGAATCCATTGCAACCAAGAATCAAGTCGACATTGTACTGCTCAAGATGATGAAAATGCTGCTTCTTTCGTTTAACCAAGTATGGAGGTACCATAACCAATTGACCCCTTTCGAGCTGCATCAATAAATTAAAACCCCTCAAAAACAAATCAGCAACAGCCTAATGTGTCTCAGGACGCAATGGTAATTTTTTTGTAAGACAAGACTTTAACTAGATCAGACACATACAAATCATAAACCTATTTAAGACATTATGAACATGATGAAGGCACATCTATGAAACATCGATGAGTCTCCCTTGCATCGTTGCACCAAATGATCTACAGACCTGCACTCACTTTAAAGGCCTCTAATTTCTACAGATGACACAAAGCAAAATTGGAAGCATTAAAAGGGACAGAATGATAACAGTACAAGGGTACAATAACACAATTAAACTAGCCATTGTCATCTAAACTGGCATGTACCTTTCCATACTTTTCAATTGCCTGTAGGTGCAGAGATCCATCATGTTGAAAATCACGAACTTCTGCCTGGTAATGGATTACACATAAAGTAGCAGCATATTATTTTACAACAGTTCGCATAACAGTGAAAAAAGAGAGATTTCCCATCAAACTATAAAAAAGATAGGCCATAAAAGTTCCTTGTGGGTGAATGCAAGAATTAAGAAATGAATGGGAAAAACCATTACAACTTGTCAACGTGAGGTAAGAAAGGTGAGCAAAGCACAAAGGAAGTCCTTTCATACGAGTCCATAAAACACATTTCTTCTATGCAAATAAGGAAAACATCAATACATAAAATTGAAACACACAATACTGGGACTGATGTTCACTGAAAATCTCTGCAGGATTTTTCAGCCTACTCAAAATCAACAAAAACTATTTGAAACTAAACTCCATTTGGCTCCGTTTTCAACAGATCAAACAGTTCCTTTTTCAGTGGATTGATCTAGTCTAGGCATGCAAACATGGTTCACAATGATGAACAATCAATAGTGTGTAGAGACTAGAGAGTAGATATAACTGTGGTAACTGCGCCTTACATCATCCTTCATCTTTTATAAGACTAATCAAATGAATACAAATGCCAGATTCAGGTTCAAATACTGCCAGAAGAATTGCAACTGTATGATAGAGAACCTCTGGATTAACAATGGAATGTAACAACAAATGAGCAATATAAAAATGATGACTCAAAATTCCATCAACCTCAAGACAACAAACACAGTCAGCAGCATTTGCTCCAGGACTAAGTAGACATTTGCAAAAAGGGAAGCACAAGCAAATATGATGATTCCTTAACATTAGCATATAATAATGACAAAAGGTGGCCATTGCCGCATTGATCATGCATTCTTTGTTGGTGCTGCTGCTGACATAGATAGTCATATAGAAGCAAAAAGTGTCAGCGTAACACCCTAAGTACAATCAGATTTGAATTCAATATACACAAGATGAACCGAAAGTGTCGACTAAAGCACCAAAACAAATAATTGTTTGAAATGAACAGAGCAAGTATCGCACTTACACAGATAACATCATTTTCTTCAAAGATACTCTGCATATTAAGTTCATCAACAGCAGTTCTCCTTCTCTAGTAGAGGGAGCAGGGAAAAGTAGTTAATTGGAAACTGGACAAGAATCGCTAGTGTAATGAACTCAGGATAACACTCATTAATTCTTTTAACCTGACACAACTTAAGACTGTTTGCAGTACATAATTAGTATCAAACATGGAAAAATAATAATTTCCTGGCATCTAATGTGTTACATTTGCACAGATTTATGGTAGAGATTATGATGTGCCCAAAACTTACTTATGCATTGACATTGGTGCTTAACTACTTACTGCTAAGTGTTCAGCATTATTTATTGTCCAGAATGGTATATCAAAGAAAATGTTTATTGCCTATCAAATTTAAGGGTGTCACAAGGAAAATAAATATTGTCAAGGGCTGTATGCGGCAGGGACGCCGGGCCTCGACTACGGAGCTCGTACTCGCGCTCCGTGGTAAATCACGACGGGGTTATGCCCCCACGCCGCTCAACACTCGCCGGGTTTTGCCCCCAGGCTCGTGGCTTAGAGAAGAGGTAGAAGATTAGACTGAATGATTCTTGATTATCCTCTCAATGTGCGGTTACAGGAATATATGGCCTCAGGCCCAACCACTCTTCCTAAACTTAAGGACTGCCAAAGGAAAGTAACAAAAAGGAAACAACCAATTACTCTCTTCCTTCTAATCTTAGCCACTAGAGGAGATCACCTGCTGACTCAGGCGTGCTGCTCGTTCAGCAGCCTCGCATCTCGTGCCCTGCGACGCCCGCGTGTAATACATTACAATATGCAGGAAAACGCACCTGAATACCATCGGGCAAATTCATAGACGAAAGCTTCAGAACAGCATATTGGATAAAATTTATCTCTAACCTCCAGCACTTAGGAGCAATCTTGACAAACACAAACCGATTAAGTGTGGTATGAAATAGTCTGTTGTTTGCACCATATATAGAAAATAATGTTCAATTTTATTTGAGTGACAAACATGACTACTATAAGATTCAGACTGGACTAATATACTCTGATCACGAAATGGATATATGTATCAAGAAGCCATTGTCATTAAATACCTAGTCAGAGATACAAACTTAATCAAAATACAGGAAAAATAAGTACGACCTATGCAGTATCTGGGGAAACACAGTCTCGTATCTGAATGTTATGAAACATGGAAAATTGTTCTAGGTTTCATATTCAAAACCTCTAAAGTCTAAACCAATGAAATGTAACATCCTAGTGTTGCAAAAAGTTAGAATGAATTTACACACCTCAATCACACGGCCAACTATGATATCACCAACCTCCGGCTTGTATCTGGAAAAGGCCAAATAGAACAAATTGGACTAAGTTATTTTTTGCTTGTGAGTTCATTTTTCTAAACAAAAACATCAACAAAAATAAGTGTGGGAATAAGATCGAGTAAACCACACTATTTCGGCGCCAACAAATATGAGCATTGTAATCTGATTGAACAAACATATGAATTCAGGAAAACATATAACCAAACCTAAATTTTACAGGCTGAATACCAACCTACCACTAAATTCCGTATAACAAGTTCACAACTGAATTCAGTGTATTTGTCCGATTGGTAAAAATCAGGGGGCCGAATTCCTTTCAAAGTTTGCAGATAAATAGATACGCGGCAGAGGCCGGCGCTTACCTTGCCCTGAGAGTACGGACGTAGACCAGCTTGTCGACCCGCTCCACCACCCCGCAGAGCGTCGCCACCACCTCTCCGTCCTGGTCCGACGTCCCGTGCCCCCTGCGCCACAAATCATCAACTCATCAGCCGCTCACGGACGGACCGACAGGGGAAGATAGAAACAGAGAGAGGGAAGCTGTGTACTTGAGGATGTTGTCCTCCTGATTGACGGGGATGGTGTCCGCGACGGTGACGGCGGCGGCAGGCGCAAGGGACTGGAGCTCGTGGAGCGCTGCCTCGAGGCGGACCCGCTGCGTCTGGTTCAGCGAGAGGTGGCGGTCCTTCATTGCCAATCTCTGTTACCGGACGGACTACGACGATGTATGTACATTACGAACGGTAGGTAGCGGATACAAGGGACCTCGGCCAACGACTCCGGCCGATCAACGAGATCGCCGAGCTCGCCGCCGCCGTCGTTGCCACGGGCACGGTTCAGCAGAATCGAGTACGGGTTCGAGTCCTCTTCTCCTTCCCGATGGCAATACAAGCAAGAGGGAGCCGCTAGGCTGCCCCCGACATGGGCCACGCAGGGCCTCCTTACATTCATTCGGCCCACTTAGGTCCAGAGACCCGAGGGTTCGGTTTCCTGGGCCTCACAAGGTTACCCCGGCCCGTATCAGATGAAGGCGCCTCCTTCCTTCGATCCCGCCTTCTTCTTCTTTGCTCCATCTTCAGGGGTGCCGTCGCTGGAGTGGCAGAGGCACTACCGGTGGTTCTGCTGGTGCCGGTGCTGACACAGTCGGCACCTTGAAAGGTCGTCCCGCTTCAGCACCTTGAACACCAGGTCGTCCCCAAGATTCGGCACCCTCACCTACCCCACACACACCAAGAAAATCCAATCAATTTTATTGAATCCTATTTTTTTTCTTTGTTTTTAAAATTTTTGTGTAATAATAAAATATCCAATGCAGAGCAGCTCTTGAAAATGCTCGCGCACGTCAAACACAAGATGAATCTCAATTTCCAGTTGACTGAATTTTAACTATAATATATGTTTGTATTACTTATTAAGAATTATTAAGAAATCGCACATGCATGGTGAACATTAATGGACACCAGCCTGAACTGTTACTCTATTACTTGGGGGGGGGGTTTGGGGGAAACTGTTGGTCTCGAACATATATAGATGTTGAGCATGTTCCAAATTCGTCTCCCAAAGTCGGTTTCCCTGCGCTTCGGGCGACAAACAAAAGGACGACCCGCTCAAAGCCGAGCATGCAAGGACGCCCAAAGGGCGAAGCGCACCAGACCGTTCAAAGCGGAGGACGGGGTGGTGGTGAAGCCCCCTTGGGTGGTTGGGGGGGCGGTACATATATATATACCCGTAGGTGAACATGGCTTCCAAGTTCACGTGGCCGCATTGGGCAACTATCCTTGTCTCCGTCATCGGCTCCCTCATCGGGATAGGAGTTGGCTACACCGTCACGGTGTACATGTGCTCAAACAACAAGATCAACATCATGTGTTGTAACGGGGCAAAGGAAGAAGACGGCGAGGAGGAGGATCTCGAGGACCCCAACCCTCCCGACCGCCAAGTGGGTTTTTTTTTGTTCTTCCCTTCTTCTTTTGATGAAAAAAAAGTAGCTGTAGTGGACTAAACTGACAGATGTTTTATTCAGGGTGAGATGGCTTAACTGAAGACGCAGAAGAGGTCTTCTACCGCCAAGAGGAGGCACGATTGGTGGTAATTAGTTACTTGTGGATTGCACGCCTATTTGAAGGACTGGATGAGGATGTCTGTGGCAGAACCGCCCAATTTAAACTTACACTTACTCGCCTACCGTTAGGCACTAAGTAAGTGATAACCAATTTAAATCCGGTAGTCTGTCGAGTACACCCCACGGAAGAACTCGAATAACCACGTTTTCATTAGGATCATAAACAAGTGAATAAAGCTTACAACATTCTTAACCATTTTTTACATCACAATATTATAAAATCGGAGTTAAAATAGATCTCATAGAAGCAGCAGAAGAGAGGTAATTTTATACACGAGCAGCGGGATATAACAGTTTTGAATATTGAAGTAGAAGTAGATGTTTAAGAATAAAACTTCTACAAGCGTCGACGGGGAAGCCTCACTGAGCCCACCGGGAGGTATCCACACACGCAAAAGATTAGCTCCAACATCCGTCGATACACGCAAATGGGGGGGAATAAACCCTGAGTACACAATGTACTCCGCAAGACTTACCCGACTAGGTAGGAGTAGTCTCCCGACTCTCAAGGATATCTTTGGGGCTATTTGGCTAGTTGTTTAGTTGTTTTGCGGAAAAGCATTTCTAAGAGTGCATCCTTATACTTTTTAGCGGCGGCAGCATTAAGTTCATTACTTAGCCATTCTAGATAAGCACCTGAACTACTTTCAAGCATGTGGTAAGCAATCAGAATATTTTTCATCATCCGGAAAAAACCTCATCATCATCTCCATGTTCGGTTGTATTAACTACGATGGCGGTGATACGACAAGTGGTATCCATATCCGAGGAGGGCGGCGATTGCAATCGATGTACATCCAACTGGGCAATCCCAAACACACGCCTTTACTTCTCGAAGGAGCAAGTACAAGGCCACCGCTCCCATCGTACAACCAAAGCCCGAAATGACCTGACCATCCCCGGGAACCCACCCTATGAGGCCCGCCCGCAACTTCGGCGACGGGTTTCCCCTCACAAGTTTGGTATATGGCCATTCCTCGTCCCAAAACCGCCACTAGAATGGCGGAGAGAAACAAGTCGGTGAACGTTTTGCGCACCTTAGTTGTATGACAAGTACTTTAGCTTCACGGTCAACTATAACTTCAGGCCCTCATTATGTGTTTGGTACCTTCAAACTTGCCATATGGCTACCAACGAACGGTACTTAACCGACACGGGCGGAATTAAGAACAAGCACCCAGGACCTCCATGCCCTGTTGCCGCACCAAACATTACTTTCCGCCCGGTCTCAATTTATTAACCAACCAAGTCCATGTGAAAGAAGTAATATTATAGACATGACCTATGTCTCGCGAGTGACTGTCCATCACTGACTTCTACCGTAAGCCCTATAGCATGGCATACTACATGATTCCCGTCATACTAGTATGACTCATAGGATAGAATATTTATGCATGTGGTTTTAAAGCAACTCCTATAACTTAATGCATAAACAATATAATAATAAAGTGTGATATAAAATAGGGGTTATGCACCGGGCTCGCCTGGGTAAACCATCGCTATAATATGTTAGTATTCCTCCATCTTCATGACGTGATCAACATCGGCTTTATGACTGGTCCCCATTGCAACATCTTCTCGTTTGACACCCAACGTCATTCAGTCGATCCAATGATCTACCGTCATTCCTAAATGATGTGCAATAATGCAATGCGCATGCTTCAGTCAAACCAGCAATACCAAGATAAACCTATAGCTTTACATATTAAACAACACTAGATACCTATTAAGATTCACGGTACATACAAACATTATGAAAATAAAAATAAAGGGCACGCACTTTGCATTCCTAAAATTTTAACTATTTTATTAAAAGCATTAAACAACCTATTACAAGATAATTTAATACATCCTAGAATACATATCATCTGAGCACGAAACTTTACCACGGCACAAACATATCAACATTAGCCTACCATATAAATTTCACTACATTTGGATGAAGAAAGCATGCATGCTCTAATAAATTAACACATAAAGACTAGATTACACATGCATCAAAAATTTATACTAAGACACAAGATATTATATATCTACTGCATAGAGCTACTCACAAGGATTCCAAAACATCTTCATTTTCCTTTTTATGATTTTTCTACGATTTACTAGGAATCAAAGAAGTTTCAGCCTATTTACACATATAAAAAAAAAAAGATAACAGAAATAGGTAAACGCATCTAGCACCAGGACCCCTGAACTTTCTCCAAACTGAAACAGATCCTCCCACCTTTTGTTTGTCTCTTGCTTTTTCTCAACTGGACCCAAGAAGAAAACTTCTATTTACATTTTGCTCCACTTCCTTCTACTCACGTACGCAGATAACAGAGGACGGGCTCGGGCCGATCTCCGGTAACTTGTGGCCGGCGAAGGTTGCTGTGGGGCCTCATCTGGCGGTGGGATTGTGTTGCGGGGTAGTGGAAGCCAAGAAGCAGTGGTGCAGCGGCAACGGCTGAGCAGCAGCGGCAGCTCGGCCTGCGCGGCAAGGACATCAGCTCGGGCGGCCATGGCGAGCGGGGAGGTGGCTTCAGCATCGACGCTGCTGTGGGGCTGGTTGTGGGCGACCATGGCTGGAGCTGCGGAACGGATGTGGCCGAGCTCGTGCTGGAGCTTGACGTGGCCAAGGCAGGGGAGCAGAGCGAGCGAGTGTGATGGAGAGGCCAAGGGCGAGCAGGCGAGAGCAGCAGCTCGGTGTCCTCAAGTAGGCAGGGGCAGAGCGGCATGGGTGGCCTGGACACCCCTGTGCACGCACAGGCGCGGCAAGGACGGTGGCACTGCGCCGCCAAGCAAGCAGGCATGGGGGCGGGCAGATGAACAGCGCCGCGAGGACGAGCCGGGCATGGGCAACACATCCATGGGTGCACAGCATTCGACTGTTCCCTGGAATCTCCCCACGAAGGATCGTCCACCATCAGCTAGTTCTCTTTTTTTTTTTTTCGACGCCTGGTCTCCAGATCAATGCTGACATTTGTTAACCGAGACGTCCATAACTTCTACCTCTCAACTTCGATGTCGATAAATCTTGGATTGTCCGAAAAGTGTATTAGGAGGGTTATCCATTCATGAACTTTATTTTTTTAAAAAATTCCAAGTGTGATCAACTTTACCAAGTCTTTTGACACGCCAATCATGAGTTAGCATAGCTTAAAATAATTAATTATGAAATAACACCATAGTGTTATACTAATTAATTATCAAGTAACACTGGGGTGTTACAATGTCACGCCATGAGCATAACTGTATACGAATGTTTTTAGGTATATACAGGACAAAGATGTTTATAAGAGTAAACCTCAAAGATTATTTGGAGCTTACTCCTTCCGTCCCAAAAATAAAAGACGCTATGGGAAGCGTGCTTGGTAAAACTTTCTCAACTTTGACTAAGTTTGTAAAAAATACGAAAGCAACATTTAAATCTTTAAATAAACTTGTTAAAAAACTAGACTTAAAGATCTTCCCGATGATACTAATTACTTAACATAAATATTTATATATTTTAATATATATTTGCCGGCATTTTGGAACGTTGACTCCTCGGGAAGCGAGAAGGTCTTTTATTTTGGGACAGGGAGTAGGTTGAACACACGTTTCATGGAAGCAAATGTGAAGCGGAAGCGATGGAAATAAATGACATGTGTTGTGATCCATAGAAATATAGAATATAGCAAACATGTGAGACCTGCAGTTTGATCCTCTGTTAAGAATTGCCTGCACCAGCTATGCAAAAATCTTTTACACCGCATTTTGTTTGTCATTCACCTTTTCTGCGAATTCTTTCCTATGTGATGAAAAAGCAAATATAGAGTAACACTGACTTCTTAGTCATTACAAACACAAACACATGCCTGATGTCAAATGAATGCGTAAACGAACAGTTTGCTTGCTTGTACAATTGCATATGTTTTAGTTTTCCTGATCCAAGAGTTCATGACCCCATATTCCATCTTGAAAAACAAAGATCGGCCTGAAAAAGGTGAAGCAAAGATCAACATAGATATTTCCAATGAAAAATAAAGAATATAGGATTTTAGATGCCAACAGCATGGCTCTATAAATTCAGCTAGTGGACAATCTTTTTTTTGAGAACTGAATAATCCTTTTGCCATCTTTGGTTTCAAAGGAAGGGACTTTATTAGTTTGTCATAATACTGGAAGGAAGATCATACATACTGATTGCAGCTGTTCACTTCCTCGTAACCAAAAAAGATAGAGACCTAAAAGCCCTTATGAAGAAGAAAACTTGAAAGTAATACGAAAATGGATCACACATAAGAGTTCAACGACATATTCTTATAGGAAATGCATGTCAATCTCATGTCACATAAAAGAAATTTGGAGTGTAGCACATAGTATGTGTCGTTATAAATTAAATCGTAGACCACATTTATGTAACACCCCCGGTGTTACTTTCACTAAAACCCCGACATGTCATCATGATCATTGCAAAGCATGAATGTTTAGCTCACCCTATGTTGCATTGAACTAAAATAAGTTTATTTTATGTTTGGATGCATTGTCGGTCGAAAAGACGCGAGAGGAATCGGATTCGGAAACTATCCCCCCAATCGGAAACCCTAGCCTTTTAAACCTTAGTTTGTCCCCTTTTATTTATTTCAAAATCTATAAAGAATTTGAGGGTGGTCACAAAAAGGGAAAAGGTAGATTTTTTCAAAGTTGAGCAAAGTTGGTATTTTGAGTTTTCAAAGTTTAGTTCAAAATTTTAAAGTAATTTTGAATTCGACAAAACCCTAATTGCCCCCTTTTCTCGTATTTCAAAATTTATGCAAAATTTTAGAAAACTTCCAAAAACTAGTTTGTAGATCTTGTTGAGAGGAACAAAAGTCATGTACAAAGTTTTTCAAGTTTTTACATGATTTTAAAAGTAATTTTGAATTCAAATTTCAAAAAGTTTGACCCCATTTCAAAAGTCATATTTCTAGGCTGAATTTGAAAATGCTCCAATTGTGAAAATTGTAGATCTTGAAAAATTAAGGCAAGTTACTTTTGGAAATTTTTGAGTTTAGTTCAATTTTTGAGAGTAATTTGAGAAAAACCGAAAAGTTAGGGGTTAGCTACAAAGAACCCGACCTCTCATCTCTTGCCACCACCGCCGCCGACCGTCGCGCCGCCGTCCACCGCCGTCCCTTCGCGAAACCGACCGGTCGAGGGGCTTCGCGACGTCCCACCACCTCATTATCCTCCCTCCCTTATAAATAGGTCGGCATCGCCCCGTTTTCCTTTTTCGAAACCGCCGCCGGAACTCCGCCAATCCGCCGCCGTCGTTCGTCGCCGTCGTTTCATTTCTCACCAAGCCAGCTTGCCAGCCAGCGCCGCAACTCGCCCACGCTTCTTTTGAGCCTAGGCCGACCGGCCTCTCATCGCCGGAGTCGCCCTCGCCGCCCGTTTCTTCCTCGCCGCCGCGGATTGCCGCCCGCCGACCTCGCCGCCGACGGCCGCTCCGGTGAGCTTTGGCTTGTTTTTCTTCGCGTTTTCTCTCCCTCTCGATGATCTAGTCGTGGCGGCT
Organism: Hyparrhenia diplandra; assembly: GCA_015847255.1. Classification (NCBI taxonomy): domain Eukaryota; kingdom Viridiplantae; phylum Streptophyta; class Magnoliopsida; order Poales; family Poaceae; genus Hyparrhenia; species Hyparrhenia diplandra. The sequence continues at coordinate 32,979 of JADLZK010010868.1, read as the reverse complement.
CGTCGGTTTTCGCAGTTGTGATCCCGACCCGCCGAACGTCGTCGTTGTCGCCGCCGCCGCCCACGCTCTCGCCGACCCCACCTCCGGCCTAGCCCCGCCGCAGCACCGAAGCCTCGTCCCCAAAGACCGGTGAGCTCCTAGCCGCCCTCCTTCTTTTAGTTTTCCATTTGGTCCAATCGACGACGCCGGACGCGATCACAGCCGCCAGCGCCGCGAAGCGCCGCCGTCGGCGGTGAGCGCCAAGACGCATCGGCATCACGTGAACGCAGTGCCGGGCCTAGCATCAGAAAGTGGGCCGACCTAACATGTTATAGACCGGGCCTGGCTCGCCATTGTTTTCCCCAGGTCGGTCCATTACTTGTTCATCATGGGCCATGAACAGTACTGGGCTTAGCATAACAATGACCAAATTCAGCCCGAAACTCTTTTTCATTTATAAAACGTTTTATTCAATTTCTTTTATTTGAATAGTGTCCGATTTTCCAAATTTTGTATAAATTCAAATACTAGCTCAAAAATTCTGAAAATTTTGTGTAGCCTTCCCATGGGTATGTCTATCCATAAAAATTATGAAACTTAAATTTTGAATACTTTTGGCATGATTTAAAAATACAAATTTTAATTGAAAAATGAATCTTCCTTGATTTTTAATAATTATTTTATTTATCCAAAAATCATGAAAATTATTTTGGTACTGTTTTTATGACATGATCTACTTGTACAAAAATTTTTAGCTTGTTTAGAGAAAGTTAAAATATTTATTAATTCATGCTCTATTATTTCATGTGTTGAATAATTTGTTTTATATCTTATAACCTAGGGTTTTGGGTGAATTTTGGATTGTTTTGTGAACCCTAAACCATGCCTTTATCAAGTGGTCCTTGAGAACTCCTTAGACAATGGTGATGATATCTCGTAGAGTAGTTCAACAAGTTGGTTTTGTTGGATTGCAACTTTATCGTGAAGGAAAGTTGTACTCAAGTGTTTATCGTTTCATGCACTCTCGCGCATCATGTTTATATACACGGCATCATGTAAAGCATATATTATTCTTTTCGTATAGTGAACGAAGGTGAACGAGAGATCGTCGATCAAGCTTCGAAGAGGGTTTTCTTGTTGATCCGTATTCTAATTATTGTGATCCATCGTCGAGTCGGGTTATTTCGTCAACCAAGGCAAGCCCCTTGTTCATTTAAACATTCCTTGTGTTTTACAAAGCTTTATATCACCTTTGCTTTATACACCGCATTAGGTGATAGGAGTTGTGTGATAACCTAATTGATGCATTACCAATCCTTGATTATTTTGATATCTACCTTGATAACCCGTTTTTGGTTAAAATGCTTAGAAATGCTTAGCCATGCTAAATTAGTTAGACTTTTGAGTCAAAATGTGACAAGTCTCTTATGATAGCCCAAATGGGCATTTGATGAACAAGGATGTTATATGATGAAACCATACCGGGATATGGTGTTGAATTTGAGACCGGTCGGGTAATTTGCACCGAGAATGGAGTTTCGATGTAGTATTTCCGGCTTGTCGATTAAGGACCGCTCGTTGTAAGCAATGTGGATCGAGACTATGGAACATAATCTGCGCTGAGGTCTTGGACCAATGGCACGTCTGTCATGGGTGTTACCCCATCACGGTCGACCCTAGTTACGACGCATACTCCTAAGCCCAATCTTGGGGTGTCAAATCGAAACGCATAACAACCGCGCGGGAGTGGAGAGATGGCGGGAGTACATGTTACCCTCGTGGGTTAAAGTCCCAGATTGGAGGTGTACGGTATTCTCGGGTGGCGTAGGGACGTTCCGTTTTGAGTATCGAGGAAAAGGTTGATATATGCAAGCTTAGGTGCTACATATGTCGTGTGGAAAGAACTCCCCAACCGGGTTAATCGATTTCGAAATCGCCGTGCTTCTCGGATATGGAGACTTGGTTTCCCCCTTACATCGTAGTTTAAATATGAAACTATGAAGAGATGGAATAAGTGATGGAATATCTACAAAATGGATGCTCTAGTATAAGATCACCTAGAGTAGGTGAGAAACGTAATTGAAAATAAAATGTTGAAAGTAAGGATTCACTACTAGTAAGCTTTTACGCAAAAAGAGTCATTGATTCTTGCTAAAAGCCTTACCTTGAATCCTATTAGTCCCGCATTCACGAGTCTTCTCCTATTTTTCTTTAAGTCGGGTAAGTCTTGTTGAGTACTTTCGTACTTTCGGGGTTTGTTGACCCATGTTGCGGGACCGGGGAAGTCATGTGCACTTGCCGGGACCGTGTTGCATGACGGTTCATCGGGAAGATAGTGAGGATGAGTGAGAATTGAGACCCGTGGGGCGGGTCGGTGCATTAAGTGTCATATATGTAATAAACTTTCCGTTACTCCTACTTTTATTTTGTAAAACTGGTTTTAAATAAATGGTTGTAAAATTATTGTAATATATAAACCTTCCTTTTGTTTACTCACGATTATGTATGAAATTTGTTGTAATACTGCAATGACCTCGTAACGGATCTGGTTGGAATAGTTAATAGTACTTTTTCAGGTTACGGGTGCACATTTGTGACTATTAAAGGTTGTTGAACCGATAATTAGTACATGTGGGCCTGTAATTTGGAAGGTTACATTATAATTTATGAACAAAGGATATAAACTACTAAAGCGTGTATGTTGCCAATAAAAAAAGGGTCATAAAAATACTGAACCAAATGAAACAAGGAACCTGTTTGTAGATCGCACTTGATCGAGATCATACCCCCTGTTCCGCTAGGCGGCGCCTAGGCGCTTAAGCGCTAGTCGGAGGGTCCCCGCCTCGCCTATGGGGGTAGGCGGAACCCTAGGCGCGGGCCGGGTCACCGGCGGCGGCCGGTTCCTAGGCGGTTGCCCCGCTATTCTTTGGCGTAAAGGTAGCCGATCCGCCATGGCAGGTCGGCGTGGGGGCGGTGGGGAGGTCGGGGCGGGGACGGAGACCGGCGGCGGGGGGGGGAGGCAAGGGACGAGAGACGACCGCAACGGAGGAGGAGGAGGCGGGGGACGAGACGGCCGGCGGCCGGCGCGGCGGAGGAGGCAGGGAGCGGAGACGACCGGCGGCGGTGGCGGCGGGGGATGGCGGGGGCGCAGGAGGGAGCGGCGTTGGGGGTGAACGACGGAATGAGGAGAGCGGAGGCGTTGGGCGAGTGGATAAGGTGGGAGGTGGGCTGTTGGGGTCTTGAACAGTTTGTTGCTTTGATGGGCTTCCTTTTCGACTAAAGGCCCATTGGTTCCCTGAATTTTCTTTTCTTTTAGAGGTATATATATGTATATGGCAACGCCTAGGAAAACGCCTAGGAACGCCTAGGCTCGCCTAATCTCGACAAAGCTTTAGGCTGCGGGTCACCGCCTAGAATCCGCCTAGCGCCTAGCCAAACTGGGATCATACCTCTAATATACATTATCAGCATAATTAAATCAAGAAATATTTTACTGTGAATAGTTTGGCATCATACCTTGAGAATCAATAGCTTTGAGCATTCTCATTGTGCAGCCATCCTTGTTAGCGGGAAAACTGAGTATTTAATGGACCATCTCGGTGAAGCCTTCATCAAAAAATGTTAGGCACGAAAATAGGAAAAGCATAGTTGGAAAAAAAAGAGCATAAGGAAAGAATTCAACAGATACTCAAATGTGTAAAACACAATTTCCTGTTGCCATGCACCTATAAGTAAAAAGGAAGAAAAAAGGGAAAACAAATTCCATGGACAGCTAGCAGCTTCAATACAGAACCTAAAAGGTTGCCCTCCTCTTTTGAATAAGAAGCATGAGGCAAGAAACATGCAATGAACCACTGCTCCAAATTAAGCCTTGACATGAGAACTATGAAACAAACCCTTTGTAGGCAATGAACCAGTCAAAAAAGAAAAAAAAAGGAAAAGGAAAATAACTTTGAAACTGATACCAGTAATATATACAGTTGTAAGAAAAATATGATTAGCTAAGCTAAGCCAACGAAGCAGTCTTAGCAACTGAAAGAGTCCAATTATGAAGCAACTGAAGAAGTGCTAGTTCAAGGAATTTGAGGTAGCAAACTAATTTTGTCACTGGCTTCACCCTTTTGTCTATCGCCTTGCATTGCCTGTTTTTGTATTGGATTTAAATTTCCATAGGTCTATTCTAAATGAAGCCTAGCAGAATAGGCAAATTGTAGGGCAAGCCACATCAAAATGTCGTACTGAAATGCTATAGGAACAACCATTACTGGAGCCTCCAGACGAATGGACATAACATATATAAAGATATAAAGGATCTATTTCACCTTGGTGCTGGCGAATAAATCACCTCATTTAATTAGGCTTAATATTCTTTTTTAAATCTATAAAACTTATGTTTGCAACCCTCACTAGCTAATTCTCTTGACATGCAAGCACGCCACCTCACCATCCCACTAACACCCCACTAGCATGCCACCTCACCACCCACTAACCCTTCCTTGCGCCACATCATCAACATGCCCCACATGTCTATGGGCATAAAAAAAGGTTATAACTGATTAACCAAAAAAATAAATCAAATTCTGATTACACCATTAAATTTATTTTAATAAATCCTTTTAAACAAGATCTCACATGTATATATTTTGATAAAATTATAAGTGGGACCCGTTGGTATAGAAAAAAAAAAAAAAAAGTAGAAAGAAAAGGAATAGGAGGGTGATAGTAATATTGTAACTCATAGAATTCTCCTTCATAATCGCGTAACGCGGGGAATCCACTAGTAGAATAAGAAACTGAAACCCTCGACTATCAATTTTATCCCAAATTTCAAAAAACATAAATGCAATAGTATTAACTTAAAGGTATGAGACTCGAGCATATCAAAGCACAACAAAATTGATTTACAGATGCATAGCGCGAACTGAAAAAAAACAATTGTTAAAAACATGGATGGGCGAGAGCTGATGTCAACGGAACCAACAGCTAAGGTTTGTTGTGGCACCTGCAACAACCGAGAACACGCGGAGTAGATCGGGGAGGAGGCAACGGTGGGAGGCGGGCGGCGACCACCGGTGGGACTGGCACGCCAGGCCACGCCACTCCATGGCCGGGGACGACCACAGGCGCGCCGCCTGCACAGGGGGTGGAGGAGGAGCCGGGGCGGCCGCGGCCGCGCCACGCCACGGCCGGTGGTTGTCGCTAGGGTTTCGTCGAGGACACGCCGAGGTGACGACGATGGGGAAGGCGCACCAGGAGGAAGGGGACGGCGCACCAGGAGGAGAAGGAGAGGAGGAGGGCGGCGGCACGGGGGAGGAGCCGCCCGCCGCCGCCGCGTGCGTCTCTAGCGAGAGAGAGAGCGAGGCGAGCGGGCGAGGGAGTCCTTTTTTGGGCCGGAAAGAGGATTTCTATTTATATTTGGTGGGATTGGGGGTCGTAAAAATCGCAGGCGGGCGGGTAATTGCAAAATCGCCACGACCGAATTTTCTCTTCTTCGGGCGTAAGATTCTCATAAAACGAGGGCCGGGATGAAAAAAAACGAGCGCAGGCTGTAGACGCAGTGGTGTCGATGGATCAGAACAAGATTTCGGCAAAGCAGAGGGTTGGACATTAAAAAAATCAGTCCGATTTCACACCAATCACAGCGCTGTAAAACCTGGCCGACATAGTAGCTCCTTCATAGCTGAGCCAATCAAATAAAAGGAACGACGTGAATAGTCCTGGGCTGGAACAATTTGGTTCCTACAGGTTTTCAAGGCATGAATCTCCAATTTGCAGTTGACTGATTTAACTACAATATATGTTTATATTACTTATTAAGAAATCGCACATGCATGGCGAACATTAATGGACACCAGCCTGAACTGTTACTGGGGAAAAAACTGTTGGTCTCGAACATATATAGTAACGACTCAGTGCATAGCAAGTGCACAAATTAGTAACAGACTCTACCTAGATTTGTAATAGATCTCAGTGCTCACTTAAATCAGCACTGAGATAATTAGTATGAATGGGGGTAGTTCACCACCAGGCCCGTCCGCCCGAGGACGACCGTACGTGGTGATGTTCTAGCGGTGGACATGTCACTAGCAGACGCCGTTGGTCTTCTTGGCGAGCACAAACTTCTTCCACGCCTCCGTCACCGACCTCTGCGTCTCGAGCTCCGACTTTTTCCTGACCAGCTGTGCCGGCGGCGGCGGGGGCGGGAGCCTGGACGGCAGCGCGTCCAGCTGGTACATGACCTTCTCGATGTCGAGGACGAGGCGCTCCGCGAGGGTGCGGCTGAACTCCTCCCGGATGACGACGCGGAGCACCGTGACGTGCTGCGCGTCGGGGGGCATGGTGTAGGCCGGCACGATCCAGCCGAAGCGGCGCAGCATGTCGGAGATCTCGAACTCGTCGTGCCGGCTGCGGTCCTGAGCGAGAAGGCCACCAGCGGGACACCCTCATCCTTGGACACGATGTTGAAGCGCCCCGTCTTCTCCAGGCCCTCCTTGAGCACCATGGCGTTCTCGTGGCAGTTCTCCATGATGTTCCTGTACCCCTCGAAGCCGTGACGAATGAGCTGGTAGTACTGCGCGATGACTTGGCTCGAGCCCTTGGAGAAGTTGAGCGTGAAGGTGGGCTGGTCGGCGCCCAGGTAGTTGATGTGGAAGATGAGCTCGTCCGGCAGGTCCTCCTTGTTGCGCCAGATGCACCATCCGATGCCGGCGTAGACGAGGCCGTACTTGTGTCCGCTGACGTTGATGCTCTTCACCCAGGGCAGGCGGAAGTCCCACTCGAGGTCCGGGTACAGGAAGGGCGCGATGAAGCCGCCGCTGGCCGCGTCCACGTGGATGGGCGTCCCCACCCGGTCTCCGCGTTCTTCACCTCCAGCAGGTCGTTGAGCAGCTTCACGTCCTCGAACTCGCCGTTGAGCGTGGAGCCCAGGATCGCGGCGACGCAGATGGTGTTCTCGTCCACCATCTCCACCGCCTTCTCCGGGTCCATCACGTAGTAGCCGTCGCGCAGCTTCACCTCCCTCAGCTCCACCTCGAAGTACCTCGCGAACTTTTCCCAGCAGACCTGCAGGTTTTCAATGGAGTAAGATTCGACTCTGTAGGTGATCCCGCGAGGCAACCAAATTCAAATGAATTACTTATATACCTGGACGTTGGCGCCGGTGACGATGTTGGGCTTGTCAAACGGCTTGCCCTCGGCCCTGCGCTTGTTCTGCCACCTGCGCTTGAAGGCCAGGCCGGCAAGCATGATGGCCTCCGACGAGCCCACCGTGCCGACGCCCACGGCCGTCTCGGACTCGCCCAGCGGCGCGTTGAAGAGATGCGCGATCATGTTCACGCACCGGTTCTGCAATGCAATGTCGTCGCGGTCGGTGTCAGAAGATACAGTACAGCCTAAAATCTCAGTGACTGCCGCAACGGCGCGGCCCAAGGTATAAATCGCAGATTTTTATATTTTAATTCCAGGCAAGGCAAAACAAAGTTCCCCAACCTAAACAATTGTGCCTTTTTTTTAAAAAAAAAAAAACTAAAAAATTGTGCCAGCATGGCGGCCCCCGGTATGGTCAGGTCAGGTCAGCGGTCAGCCAACCTTCGCCGACCCTCGGTATGCCGGAACCGTCTCTCTGATCTGAGAGCAAGACAGGCGAGAGACAGAGTGAAACAATTTGCCGAGGGTGAATTATGTACCTGGAGCTCGGTGGTGACGGGGTACTCGTCCATGTCGACGTAGTTCTTGTTGATGGCGGCCATGATGAGCTTGTCGCACTCAGGCTCCATCCAGGTGGTGACGAAGGACGCCAGGTTCAGGCGCGGGTTCCCGTCCAGCATCAGCTCGTCGTTGATGATCTGGTACGCCGCCTCCTTGGGGATCGAGTTCTCCGGCATGCGATACCTGCGGGAACAGTGCGCACCGACCAAAAGTCAGCATTCGGCGATCGATAACTGGGCTCGGGTACTTATACCTTTGCTCAAAGCCAGGTGCAGATAAATCATCGGCCGGCCGGCCGGCCGTTCCATCACAAACGCCGGCAAGAACAGAGTGATGCGAGACACAGAGTAGCCGGCCGGCCGGTCCAATTACAGCTGCAAAGGGGAGAGGGAAATGGAGATGCATACCTTGGGAGAGACGACCGGACGTAGCGCGACGCGAACGTGGAGTGCACGGATATGTCACTCTCGGAGACGGCCTTTGAGAGCACCATGGCTGCGATCGATCTGCCAACCTGTTTTCGTTCTTGGGGTCTAGGCTTGGGGAAGAAGACGACTCGCAGTTGCAGTTGCAGGGGCTTGTGTGTTTGTGGCAGGGGTAGCGCACCGCGGTATTTATGCGCGCCCCACGGCCGGCCACGCGGTGCAGCTGGTGCAGACAGGACTACTAGGATGCTACCATGTGTGTATGCGTGACGTCACGAGAAGGACCCCGGGCTATTGCTATTGCTATTGCTATTGCAGACCACTTTTTTCGACGACTACTTGCGTCGTAAGATGGCCCTATCTAGAGACAGATTGAAGGCAGACGCGCGCCGGCGAGAGTTTGTCCCTCTTGTGTTGATTTGGATCTGATTTCATTTACGTTTTGCTGAGAGCCAATAAGTTTACTTGCATAAGAAGAATGGATCAATCAATATTTATGTTTTGACCCCGGTCCCACTTGGCTCTTTATATCACCCAGAAACGAGAAAGAAAATAGTATAACATGAATGAAAAATAAAGACAGGATCTGACCGTGGTGGGTTTTTTTTTTTGAATAAACTGGAGGGGCAGAGTGCCCCTACAGACCTTTATTAAACCTGACCGTGGTGGTTCAAAAGAAAATGGAAAAGAGTCTCTCTGGCTATCTGCAAAAGGTGTATTTTGACCCGTCAACGTGTGTATACCTGTACACAAGGTTTCTACTCCTGGAAAGAACAAACATACCCTGTAAGGAACGACCCAAACCACTGTCTTTACCATATGAAAAGACCAACATGTGCGTACAGGATGTATACTACTAAGTCATATAGTAGAATAAGTTTTGACATATATACTACGCTTCTGCGCGTTGAATTTTGCGGTCAGCACGAGCCCGTCGTTCTGTGCAGCCTGTTTCATATCGCAGCACCAAGATTTTAGTTGACACTTCAGTTTGCCGGAAGTCGGTAAATAAAAGAGGAAAGTTTTTGTGTTGTATCCACTCTCGCTAAGCCTACTATAAGCTAACGCACCGAAACCGGACCGAGCCATTTCTTCTCTATCTATACGAGTATCTATCAAACCGTCTGGGTTTCGTTCATTACACCTACGAGCGACCCACAGACCACAGACTCGCCCGCTCTGCCGTCTGCTCCGTACGTACGCAGCAGGGGCGGTGGGGCTGCGGAGTCGTGGAACCAGCGCCAAAAACAACGTGCCATGCCGCGGCCGGGTTCTCAGTTGTGCTCCTGGCAGCGCGAAGCGTAGGGCAAACTGAAAGGAATAAACAATGTCCAGCACGGCAGTCGGCGCCTAGGCGGGCGGCACCGGACGGCGGTTTTGTGCAGGGTAGGCGGCGAAACCGACCGGAACCAGTTGAGCCTCCCCCCTCCTGCGTCTGCGTGCTGCGGCGACCAGCCCGCGCGTCGGGCCAAGAAAAAAGCCACCCACACGTCACTCCACACGCAGACGCAGTTGTCTGTCACGCGCGGGCACGGGCACGGCACGGGCTTCGCGGTCGGTCCGCCCCGTCCTGCCCACCCACCGACTCGCCGCGTGTCTATCCAGATAGCCCGCCTGCCCGCCCGAGGCAGTACTCCTAGAAAACAGAGGGCCGGCCGCCTGTGGAATGGTCTGCTTGCTCGTAGAGTTGTGGTGGTCGTAGTCGTAGTACTCTAGGTTGTAGGTCTCCGAAAGCCCAGGGTGTGTTTAGCACCCCCACATTCCTCCCAAATTCCACTACGCAAAAAGAAAGATTCCCCATCACATCCGGCGGCGGCAAAATACGTAGATGACGAAAAATATAGGTAAAAAATTAAAATAATTACACGGTTTAGATGTGCATTCTGCGAGACGATTCTTTTGAGCCTAGTTACGCCATGGTAGGATAATATTTACCACTAACAAACGAAACGTCTTCACGATTAATGCGATGTGACATCCAAAATTTTGCACCAAATTTTGGGTGCTAAACACACCCCCCAGTCTTTTGTTGTGTTCAGTCGTAACCACCAGCTGTTTGATCTTTGAATTTGCCAAGTTGGCAGAATGGTCGGGTGTGTTTAGAGCCTAAAATTCGGGCCTAAAAAAAAATCGGGTCAAATTTTGGCCTAAAAAAACTGTTCAACTGAAAAAACACCAGAAGATGTTTCGTTTGTTTGCGGTAAATATTATCCTATCATGGCGTAAGTAGGCTCAAAAGAATCGTCTCGCAATGTACATCTAAACTGTGCAATTAGTTTTTTTTGTTTACCTAAATTTCGCACTCGCGCATGCGTCTTTTGGTGCATTTAATATTTCGATGTAATGAGATGTGATAGAAATGTAGAAATTTTGGAGGGAAGTTGGGCTCTAAACACACCCGTCGCTGAATTGGCAGCAGTTCGATCAGCTGCTACGTCAGACGCGGCAGATGTCCATGGTGCATCAAACCGAAGGACGGAAGGAGTAGTAATTCTCTGTACCTTCACGTATGCAAATACGGATGCATAAGGAGAACCGGAACCTTGTTTCATTATTAAGAAGAAAAAAATACTACGGATACGTACATGAGACAAATAGTACCACTACCACACATTAAAAGTTTGTTTGCTCGGGCATATCCATCTAGGCCTCGTTTAGATGTTAGGAATTTTAAAGAAAGTAACTTCCTGAACTCATGTAGCATTCCCAGAAGACTTTCGTTTGTTGGTGGTAAATATTATCCTACCACGGCGTAACTAGGCTCAAAAGAATCGCCTCCGTAATGTACATCTAAACTGTATAATTAGTTATTTTTTTACCTACATTTTATACTCTAAACATATATCTTTTTTGGTGTATTTAATGTGATGTGATGGAGAGAGAGTGAAAAAAGAGTTAGAAACTTTAGCCAACTAAACGAGGCCCTAGCCTAGGACATTGGGAATCAACGGTGCAGACGAACTAGGAATAATACCGTACCACTCAACGGTGCAAACAAACTAGGACATTAGAAGTTTCTTTGCTCGGGGGCATAATACCACTCACAAAACCAGCATTGCATTGCACGCACGCAGAAAATTTGAGCCGTTCTTTCCAAAGAGAACCACCCAAGCCGACCTCCCCCATCTATCTATCTCGATGCCTGACAAATCAGGTAACTGTCTCGGGAGTCAAAAGCGCAAGGGGACGCGGCTACTAGACAACCGTCTAAAACTAAAAGTATTCTGTGTCTGCGACAGTTCATCTGGGGGAGGTGCCTGTGGATGTTCGCGCACAAACGTTGCACTTTGTCTCCCTCTCGCATCGTATCCGCCGAACCATGTTGACACTTTTTCAGGGCTCGGTAAGTTGGCAGGAAGGCACGCTCTCGCATCGTATCCGCCGGCTGAATTTTTTTACACGAACCGGTGCTTTGCTTCCTCGCCAAGATCAAGGAATCCGAGGACTTGTTCGATGCGTTCGCTAGCTCCAACCGACCACGTACACGGCGCATCAACTTTTCTAGATTATCTTTAGCTGTTGACGACGACTCTGAGTCTGAGTCTATTGGAACCAGGAGTCGACTCTCGGATGCACTTACATGAGAATTACTCAAATGTATTGATATCTACCGATATGTCTTATGCGTATTGATATCTACCGATATGCACTTATATGAATGCCTGCTCTGCTCCGTCCAGATACAGTACATCAGAATAATGCATGTATAGGCCTCCAAGGGTCCCCAATAATCGTAGGCTCGTAGCATCATACTGTAGCTTGCAGTAGTTTTTACGAAATTGCCGGCAGCGGCAGGACAGGGCTCTGCACGGCGCGCCTATATCAGTTTTTTCAAGGATATAAATCAAATTAAACCCTACTCTCGACTCTCGAGTGATGGTGTATGCAGAATAAATAATGAACTCTAACTACCATAACCAAGTATACGGCACGGGTAATTAAGAATTTGTTCAATGTATATGAATCCGGTGTTCCAACTTATAGAGCTCTGTTTTTTTTTATTGAGGGAGCTCTGTTTTTTTTTATCACTAGAGGGTCCAGTCGTGGTGGCCGGCCCAACAATAGGCAGTTAGCCTGCCCGCCTCTAGGCAATAGACCTAGTCGGCTCTGGAAGCTGGCCCGGCCTGTTTAGCAGGGGCAACACCATCATCATGGAAAAAAATCCGATTTCTCCTCATTATCACGCGAAAGTTCATTTTTTCTCTCATCGCAGCCCGGACAAATCATTCCTCTCCCCTTTTCAAACCATGCAAATTACCTCCCTCGAGCGGTTTTGAGGGTGGTATTGCTACAGAGAACAGCGGTTTGCCTTTTTTCTCTTTTAAAAAATTCGGTTGAATCTTTGAAAAATCATAGTAAATTACAAAAAAAACATAAAATAAAAAATCCAATTTTGTTAGACTCCACGTGATTAGATCTACACATTGAATATATAATATGATATGATTTAGTACAAAGTTTTTTGGTATGAAGGTTTTGTCTTTTTCTTTTTTATATATATTTGGTTGAATCTTTAAAAAATCATAGTAAATCACAGAAAAATCATAAAATATAAAATCTATTTCTTTTTATACTCCACATGTGCATGTCTACACAAAGTGAATATATAATATGGTATGCTTTAGTATAAATTTTTTTATTGTAGCTTTAGATCTATACTTTTGTGTAATTTATTAAAATAATTTGTAGTTGTAACTTCTATAATTATTTTTTTCGACTAAAGCATATCATATTATATATTCACTGTAGATCTAATCATTGGAGTCCAACAAAATTAAAATTTTCATTTTATGATTTTTTTAGTGATTTATTATGATTTTTAAAAGATCCAACCGTTTTTTTTAAAAAGACAAACCCGCTGTTATCAGAAAGCAATACCGCCCTCAAAACCGCCGAGGGAGATAATTTGCATGGTTTTAAAAAGTTGAGGGAGGTGATTTGTCCGGTTTTAGCATTGAGGGAGGAAAAGTAAACTTTCGTGATAGTTGAGGGAGGGAATATGGACTTTTTTCCCATCATCATCTAGTAGAGTGGGACTTGGGCCGCGCCATTTGAGGGTGGGCCATGACACGGACTTTTGGCACGACCCGGCACGGCACGGCACGACGAAATATTTTGGACCGTCTTTGGCACGCGACGAACACGAGGGCGTCGCCGCGCCTAGGATCTCGACACGACGGGGCTACATGGCACGCCCCGCACTTTGGGCCGTGTTTGGGCTGGGCACGACACCTAATGTGGCACGCATAACACTTTTTATTACTCTACAATGTAATTTTATAGAATTTACTGTACTACATCTCAACTAATACTTAAATAGATTATGAAAATCATTAAAACTTCATTGAAATATTATACACAACATACATAAATTTTTTTATATCACACCACAAAAATAGAGAAGTAGTGAAGATATTTTGAGGGATTAGTGTTTGGGCGGCACGACTCGAAGCGTCTTGCGTCTTATGGCCGTGCTTTGGGCCGAAGAAAAATTTGACGTGCCATTCGGCACGGCCCGATGTGCTTTTTGGCGTGCCTAAGGGCGCACGATCCGGAACGCACGAAGCACGAGTGCCGGGCCGTGCCGGGCGGCACGGCCCAAGTCCCAGTTCTATCATCTAGTGAGGTCAGTGACAGGAACGAAAGCTGCGCCCACTGGCCGTACGGCCGTATAAGTTGGTGGGCCGTGGGCCAGTGACCAGTACAAGTTAGAACCAGCCCGAACAGCCGGAGCTCGTGCTCCGTCGCCTTCTCAAGTCAAGACAGCTCGTGCTCGCTGCAGCCGCCGTCCTCTTCCTCGCCGTCACTTCACCTGTACGTTGTGCCTTCGCCCTCCGCTGTTTTGCGGTGTCGGACTGGAGGTGGAGGAAAATGCCACGCGAACCACCCATGTCGCTAGCCGCGGGGGCAGCCTGCCACGGAGACGGAGGCACGGACATCCATTCGAGCGATGACGAACGGGGTGCCACCACCGCGATTCACCAAAGGCTGTGCTGGGATTTCCCTCGGCGATCCATCCACAGAGAAGTTCCAGGTGATTTTATCCAAGCGAGAAACTTTACTTGATTCTTTTCTTGTTCAGGTAGATATATACATTTGGAGGGATGATAGTGAATTAGATTGCTGCTGCAGAAGATGTGATGATTTTTCTTTGCACATTAAGGGAGGGAGGGAGTGTTGTTTATGTTCATAGATACTTTTCGGCTCTATTTGATGAAAAAAGTAGCATGAGTCGTAGTCAGTGAATTTATTTCCCTTATTAAAGGTAGTCACCTTTCACGTTTCTGTCAAATTAATAACAGAGGGCTATGTTTCTGTGAGGTCAGTCCATAATGAGCTCAAAGTTCGTCAATCAGTTACATGTTCTAACTCCAACTACCAAAAATATAAAGTAGCAGATGATTTGTACTCTGCATCTTAAGAGCATTTTAAAACTGCAACAAGCATCTTTGGCAACTCACATAAGATTGCAGCTTTTTTTTCCTGTTCCCTTAGTTTGGGTTGCTTTTAGAAGAAGAATCAGTGGAGGATCTTTTCTTTACTAAATAATTCGCTCTGTGCTCACCATGCGGCTGCTTAATATAATGAGGCATCTTGGTCTACTTGCATTCTTTTTCTTAATATAATGATTCATGGTTTTCGTGCGTGTTTTACGAAAATAGTGTAGATCTTTTCATTGATATAATGATTAAGACGTCTGAACTAGAGGTGCACATCTGTCCTTTTATGTTGTCTTTGTTCTCCATGTTTCTCAGGATACAAACCTCATTTCTGCAGTCTGATTGTAGGAAAGGGAGCCATGGACTCCACAGGCCAGTTTTACAGAAGTCCTCTGCTAGAAGAAGATAACTCCATCCAAGAGGTTCTCTCTCGCCCTCATCCCCTCAGTCGCTCACTCCTCCCTCTCATCATGTGTTTGGTCCACAGGTGCTTAGCATCCTCCATGCCAGCCCACCAGGCTAGAGAAAAGTCCTGATTCATTTCAGAGGACCGTTTGGCCTCCATATTCTTACTCTAAAATATAATTAAACAATAGAATACAGGCCTGCCCTGGCTCTTTTTTCATTCTGACGCTGCTTGCAATTGCTATCTGGGTTGGGCTTGAGTGTTTTCCAGGTCGTGTTTTTTCCCCCTTGTGGCTTAGGTGCAGCCGGAGCCTGCTTTCGGTATCTTGTTCACATATGTTTATTCATTTGTGCACATGTATTGATTCTAATTATCTTACACAAGCACACCCATTACTTCTTGTAGTGTCTGTGATCTGGCCTGTTGATATGATCAGGTACGTAGCTTTTTAGCTGGAGGGTTGGAACAGTACTTCCTTGCTCTCTGTAGTCTGTATACGTCAACATTTTAAAAATTTTGGTTCTTCAAAATTTGAAGTGTGATCACTTTTATATACTACATCCAAGACCGTAAGAACATTTTTGGAGTTCATTCTTGTTTACTAAATACTACCTCCTCCGTGGAAAATTATAAGATATTTTGATTTCTAGATTCATTGCTTTTATTATGTATCTAGACACAACATATATTTAGGTACGTATCAAAAGCTATGAATCTAGAAAAGCCAAAACGTCGTATAATTTGGAATGGAGTACGTAGTAGTCATAAATTACTTAGCTACATGTAAAATTATTGTGCATCCCATTGTCCTTTCAGTGTGGTTTTATTCTAATTGCATCAAATGGATATATCATTGTTTTCTGGTAACTGGCCTTTTGGTATGGTTGAACACTAAGTCATCGCATGTTCCAAGAAAACACGAGGAAAGTTCTGTAGGAGCAGATTAGTTTAATACCAATCTTTATTGGCATATTTGCTTGGCTCGAGGAGTGAGGACCACAAGTAAAGAGGATTCTGAACAAACATTTGTAGGGGGAAGAAATATTACATGTTGGAAATAATCTTGTCATAAGCAATGTGTAGATGCATCTACATGCATCTATGGCATGAGTTGTTCAAGTTAAAAGGAAATTAACTTGTTCTTTGATGAGCTAATGCTTAGCTAGCATTAGGTAGTAAAATTGGATTTGTGTGCTTGAAGTTTCTAGGTAATATGCTTTGGTTATCCTTAAAGAGATTAAAGTCAAATTGGCTAGGTTATGTAGTTGTCAATGAGTTGTACAGTGAGTATGCTAGCTAGTGATTAGCTAGAGATGAGTTGTGCTCTTGTATGACGGTTTGTAAGTCCTATAAAAGGACATGTACCCCTCATGTGGTGAGCATGAGATGAGATATAAATATATATAGTGCTTGATTGGGAAGATCAAGCAAGTGTATGCATAAGTGTTCTTGAGTGATTCAAGATTTAGACAGCAAAGAAAGGAATTGAGTGACTCGATTCCGACAAATTAGTGGGTCAGAGTAATTTCAATGTTTCTAACATTACATGCGATAAATCTTTTGTTCTTCTTGTTGATCATTATTTTTAAAAACTGATTCTTGGGTGTTCCCTTTTTTTCTTGTCTTCTAATCATTGTAGCAATATATTTTCAGCATAACCATAAAAAAAAATGGTAGTTCTGTGTTAAGTTTCTTCTTTATACATGATTAATTTGACTTCTGTTAACTTAGTTTGTGGTCCTGGCTTTAAAAATTAAAATAATGTCCATTACATTGCTTTTAGCTGTGAGAACATTCTTCTCAAAATTAGATGGGTAAGACTACCATTTTGGGCTTAATTTCTAACTGTGAAATGCAGGATTCTGTAGAATGCACAGGTGATGGATCTGTTTGCTTCCGTGGACACTCTGCTTCCAAAAAACATACAGGAAAATGGAAAGCTTGCTCCTTAACCATATGTAAGTGTGAAAAAAGTTCCATTGTCCAATCATCCTTGACATGAAATGGTGAAATTTCGTTGAATTTAAGAATATTTTTTTTTATGCATGTGCTCATTATTCAATACCAGATCCAACATGAAACGAAATGCACTGTTGCAGTTTGTTCATTCTGAGAATATTTTTTTATGCATGTGCTCATTATTCAATACCAGATCCAACATGAAACGAAATGCACTGTTGCAGTTTGTTCATTCTGCTCGTACCTGGCCATTTCTTCAATTACAAAAACCTAGTGAGTTATCTCACAAAAAGTGCTACATGAGACAAATGTGGCTGCTGCAAGAAATGTTTCAACTTGGCAAGGCACTAGTTTCCTTTGTACCTCTGATTGGAGCGTTTATAGCTGATTCATATCTGGGGAAGTACTGGACGGCTCTGATCTTCTTCACAATCTTCAGTACTGTAAGTACTAAAAGTATCCATGCTATGATTGGGCACATGTGCAATAGAATAAGATTCTCTTTTGAAAAAAAAACACTTCAAAGAGATTCTAAATATAAATGAAGAGTTGAAACTTTATTTTGGTGAAACAACATAGTTGTATTTTAATGGACGGATGATAAAACCAATCTGCTTCCCAAAGTAGACTACTTGTTACTTGCCTCTTGTGATATACATGTCCAATCGACACTTGAACTTAACTTCTTCTTATTATTTGCTTTGACATCTTGTTTCTATTCTGTTGATTTATTTAGGGAATGATGATGTTGGTCCTGTCAGCAACATTTCCATTGATCTCTGCTGATCCACATGTTTGGCCTGCTTGGGCATATTCAGTCTCATCTCAGCACATCATATTCTTCTTTGGCCTGTATATGGTTGCTATAGGGTATGGTGGACAGAGCCCCTGTGTTGCATCCTTCGGTGCTGATCAATTTGATGATACTGATGATGAGGAGAGAACCAAAAAGAGCTCTTTCTTCAATTGGCACCATTTCGCAATCAATGCTGGTGCACTGATCTCAGGGACTATTATTGTGTGGGTCCAAGACCATGAAGGTTGGCTCTGGGGTTTTGCCATACCTGCACTGTTTCTCATTTTTGGTGCGGGTAGTTTCATCTTGGGCTCTAGTGTGTACAGATTTCAGAAACCTGGAGGTAGCCCTTTTGCAAGAGTGTGTCAAGTTATTGTTGCGGCTACTCGCAACTTTGATAAGGTCTTGCCAAGCGATTGCTCACTTCTTTATGAGACTCCAGGGCAAGGTTCAGCAATTGAAGGAAGCCGGAAATTGGTGCATACAACTGGATTTGAGTAATATTTTGTTCTTAGTTTTTTTCCTTAACCTTATACAATCCATTTATTTACGGCTGCATTTCCATATAAGTTTAGATGATTAGTTGATTTTGCAGATAATACTTTCTTATATCATGTATAAATAGCATGTGAAACCAGGCAGAAAAAATATTCTTGCACACTGGATGAAATTCTAGAATCTAGAGTAGTAAAAATGGATGTGTTGTAATTTGTACATAAACCTTACAATACAACATTTTGTTAGGCCTGATTTGAGTTATGTTTAATTTGATAGAGGCTTGGTCTGCCTTTGTTTCAATCGATACTTTAGTTCTTATATGACTAAATTTTCTATGGGGTTCCATGCAATTCCACTTTACTAGTTCTGAAGTGTTAGTTTTTTTTTTTTTACTTTTTTTTTTTACTGAAGTGTTAGTTTAGGTTGGCTAAAAATTGCTCCAGGAACTGTTATTTATTGACACATGGCTAAGATATCCAAACTTTGATTATGATCATGTTGAAATTCATGGAGCACAACCATAGATCGCAATGAGTCACATAAGTTAAAAATTATAAGAGCTATAGAAATGTATCCTTAATATCATCTCCAAAGAAATGGTGCCTGTGGTATCTTTAGTTTTTTTTATATAGAGTAAAGGCAGTAGCTCTGCCGCTCAATTAAGACGATAGAAAAATATTTACAAGAAGGGTAGCCAGACATGGTGCAAACGCACACGAAGGGCCAACCCACCCACACGACGCGGAAGAGCACACAATTGCCATGAGTCATCGTTGCCGAGCATGATTGTAACAACCAGCAGCTCCGACTTCCCATGGCAAACCCCTGACAAACCAAACGAAAAACAAGCAGCCAACCCGAAGCGAAAGGCCACAACAGGTCATCATCGCCCAGCTCAGATGAAGAGGAGTTCTCGACTTCCAATCTCGAACCTCGCCCCCTCCCGGCTCTTGCCCGACTTCCGAAGCGCACCGGGGCCAGCGAAGAAAGGGGGCTTCGCCTTTGTGTCATCGTTGCCGAGCCACGTCCCCTAACACAACAACTCCGACTTTGCGCCACAAACCCCCCTCCACACGCACCACCGGACGCCGAAGATGAAGAGCATCGAACCGAAGACGACGTCGTGGCCTGGACAAATTATAGCGACGCCTTCAGGAAGGGGATGACGTTGGGAACGCCACCGCCGCCGTCCAAGATGGATTGGGCTTTTCGCCCATGGAGACCGGGGAGCACAACACCCTCAACAGGGAAGCGACACCCACGGGCGCCGCCGCCCAAGGCTTTCACCCAAGAGATCCCCCAGTACAACGTGAGCATCGAACCGAAGACGACGTCGTGGCCTGGACAAATTATAGCGACGCCTTCAGGAAGGGGATGACGTTGGGAACGCCACCGCCGCTCGTCCAAGATGGACAGGGCTTTCGCCCAAGGAGACTGGGGGAGCACGACACCCTCAACAGGGGAAGCGACGCCCACGGGCGCCGCCGTCTTCAAGGCTTTCACCCAAGAGATCCCCCCAGTACAACGTCCAGCCAGGATCCGAGACATAGTTGTTGTCGCCGCTCACTACCGGGCGTCCCACAAAACCCTATCCGACGCTAGCGGCCGCACACGGCAGCCGCGTAGGCTGCGTCGACCGCCACCCTCCGGTTAGGCCCATGGAACCAAGCCTGTCGTCTTGCCGCGTGTCACACCGCCGCACGCCGAAACCACGATGGCCCTCCCCGCCTACACGGCACCCGTAGCGCCGTAGCCAACCAGCGCTAGCCGACGTCGATCCACGCCGCGCCCGCCCGGCCCAGAAGACCACGGGTCCGGGATCCACGGCCCCTCAGAGCTGCCGCCCCACGCTGGAAGGCCGCCGTCCCCAACCCCGGGGCGCGGATCCGATCACTGGCCCTAGATCCGCCACCCGGGCTCCGGGTGAGCCCGACCAGCCCAGCCGGCGCCACCCGAGCGAGGAATAAGAAGGGGATGGCGGGGAAGAAGAAGGGAGCCCGCCGCCGCCGCCACCCCGCCCCGCCAGCGCCATTGGCGGCGCCGCCGCGGCCGAAAGGCGGCGGCCTCGCCCGAGCCCCACGCGGCCGCGGAGGAGATGCCGCCTTACTCGCCCGCGCCACCACATCGCCGGGAGAGAGGGCGGCGCCCGCCGCCACCATCCCGGCGGGTCGTGCGGCCTTGCTTGGCGGCCCGCTCCGGCGGCGGCGGCGGGAGAAGGAGGGAGGGGAGGGCGCCCGCCGTGGCTAGGGTTTCACCGGCCGCCCGCGTGGGGCGACGCGGGGAGGGGGAGAGTCTCACCGAATACTTGTTTTTGTACCAAAAGCACAATTTGTATTTTTTAGTTCTGTTGATGATTAATACAAGTTTAAATTCTCATGCACTTTGATTTTCTCAATAGGAACCCTGCGTTCTTACTAAGTCTAAGCATCTAGAGAAGTTAAAATGCTCTTATGGTATGGCCAATTGTTTTTCTTGAGTTAGTAAGGCAATACTGTTCCTTTTCTCAGGTTTTTTTGATAAAGCTGCAATTGTGACTTCCATTGGTTGTGATTCTGTTGGCCGGCTTAATGCATGGAGAGTTTGTACTGTCACTCAAGTCGAGGAGTTCAAAATTTTGATCAGGATGCTCCCTATTTGGGCTACAATGGTTTTATTTTCTACAGTTCTAGCACAGATGTCTTCAACATTTCTAGAACAAGGGATGGTCATGGACAGACACGTTGGATCGTTGGAAATACCTGCAGCATCATTCCAATCTGTAGATATCATTACTGTTCTTGCCCTAGTTCCGATCTATGAAAAAATCCTTGTTCCAGTGTTCAGAAAATTAACTGGCATGGCAAAGGGCATTACCCCTCTACAACGCTGTGGGACCGGTTTATTTTTATCCACACTCTCAATGGTGTCAGCAGCGTTGGTGGAGGGCTATCGGTTGCAGATTGTACAAAGCAAAGGCTTGGTGGACCAGAATGTGGCTCCACCAAATCCAATGAGCATCTTGTGGCAAGGACCCCAGTACTTTCTGATTGGTGCTGGTGAGGTGTTCTCACTCATTGGGTTAAACGAGTTTTTCTATGAGGAATCGCCTGATGCCATGAGAAGCTTGTGTCTAGCATTCTCACTTGCTAACATCTCGGCTGGGCATTACCTTAATTCATTCATCATTTCTCTTGTTCCTGTGTTCACGGCCAGAGGAGACAGCCCAGGGTGGATACCTGATAACTTGAACGAAGGGCATTTGGATCGATTCTTCTGGATGATGACTGGTCTGTGTTTCTTGAATCTGTTAGCCTTTGTATTGTGTGCAATGCGGTACAAATGTAAGAAGGCGTACTGAGCATATAAGTATATATAGGTTCTGTTTCGTTTGCAACTGCGCAATGAGTTTGTTTTAATGATTTTGAGACTCGATTTGAGAATCCGAAGTGCCAGTTTGGTAAACTATGAATTTTTTTGCCATTGGAAACCCAGTTTCAGTACAAACCATGTTCACCATTAGATTATGCTAGAGCAATGTCAATTTGGAATCGTGCGATGAAGGCAACCGCCTTTTTGTACTTGAGATTGCCAGCACTGAGCCTATAGGCGGCAGAATCTCAAGTGATGCTCGGATTTGGATTGGATGTGTTCTAATACTGACCCCAATCTTCCATCTGTTGAGGCACCTGAATTCCTTGCGTGCAAAGCTGTTGATGACTGATGAGACGGGGGTATGAGTTTCAAAAAAAAAAAAAAATCAGAAAGTATTTAACAGTTTTGCAATTACGTAGTTTGAGGAGGATGTGGATGTAATATCACCAACGACTTATATCCGCATTCCAACAAAGTTCGGCGACTCTGCTGGAGCTAAACGGCTGCGAAGTCATACTCATACCTACAAATCTGAAATTATGCTCGTTGCTTCGTCGTTTCTGCTTGGCTAATCAATATTAGTTGCAGCAGCATCGAGTTTCTAACTCCGAAGAAGTAATCACTCCCTTCAAGGCTCGAAGCTTTTCCTTTACTACTGGACCTGGAGAGAAAAGCGTCCACGGCTTCAGAAGCTGCATTCATGGAGTCGTCGCTGGACGAGGGGCAGCGGCAGAACCTGCTGGTGCGCGCGACGGAGCCGCCGGAGGTACTTCACCACTATTTCTGCATGGAGATTTTGTTTCTTTTCCTGAACTTTTGGTCCACCAGGATTCAGAATCCGTAGGGGGTTCTTTTCTAATCCCCTTTAGCTTCTTCTTTTGGTTAAGATCCGCTTGATTGCAAAGGCTTGAATTGATCAGAATAGCAAGAGAAAGGAGGAGGAAACTACACTTCGATTGCTCAGTTCTTGGGGTTCTTGGGATCGCGTGGACCTTTTAATTGATTAGCGTGTGCTTCTTAATTGCTGGATTGCAAATTCAATAGCCATGTGGAAGGAAAATACCAAAGGAAAAGGGGGACGCTGTACAACAAATGAAAAATAATAGGATATGGCTTGGAATAATGGATTGTATGTAGTACAGTAGTAGGTTGCTACACGCAACAGTTTTGAGAATGTGGAATGCTCCCAAAATTACTTTTTTTGCTCTAAAGAAAGTACTTATGGAAGTAAACCAAATCGGTTTTCTTGAAATTTATTTTTTTTCATTAGTATACAAGATACACTGATGTTTCTTTGATTGAGATGTTTGATGTCTAATTTGATTGATATTGGGTAACTTTTCTGAAACAGTCGGAGTGGAATGGAATACACATGTTTGACTGAAACGTGAGTGATTAGACCTGGGGTTACACATGTTTGACTGAAACGTGAGTGATTACACCTGTTTATGTATTCTTGTCATAGGCATTTAGGTTACAGGTTACTCAACTTCTAACCACCCTCTGCAAAAGAAAAACTTTGCTTTTTCAATCAAAATATTATTTTTTGAAGAATTAGAAAAATTGTTCAGTATTCTATTTCTTGTTAATAGTAATTATACAGTCAGTATTCAATTGTGGAATAGTTCCCTACTAGTTTATGTTCTTAGAAAAATACATTCATCAACTATATTCATAAGTTTAGCTGCAAGAAAACTTTAGGAACAGGAAAAGAGGATATTTGCTATGACAATAAAAGTTCCTTCTCCAGTTTCGTGGAAAAAAAAAAGTACTTTCTGATGTGAGATTAGATGAACAAAGACGGAACTGAAACTTCGCTAATAGATTTAGCATCATGGCTAAAATTTTCCAGGTAAGGCAATAGCAATTGTCCTGGACATATGTGAGGTTTTTTACCTTCTGGATACTCCCTCCATCCCAAAATATGTCAACTCCTAGAATCACCTAAAGCCAAATTATCTTAAGTTTGATTAACTTTATAAAAAAGTGGTAACAACATCTATGAGTCTATGACACCAAATTACATTATGAAAATATATTTCATGATGTATCTAGTGATACTAATTTACTCTCATAAATATTGGTTCTCTTTTCTATAAATTTGGTCAACTTTAAAATAGTTTGACTTAGGACAACTCTAGAAGTTGATTTATTTTAAAGAGATCTAAGCGCTCAAATCATGTTGGAACATTCATTTTGAAGTAATGATGATTTGTTCTCTCTAGTTCTCGTTTATATTCTGTTTGAGAAAGTTCCCATTTATATTCACATTATCTTTCTAAAACTACTCTTGGACGATATCTTGCCATTTGATAAGACATGTTTGTCCTCGTTTTTCCTGGAGTAGTTCTCCTAAAAATGCCACAGTGGTGGAATTATCTACTAATGAAGTAATGAACAATTAACAAAGTGCACAATGAGCTTTTTTTTCGGTGGGTTTGAGAAGTGTATATGAACACTGTATTGTGATCATAGTGTCACTTACACCTACCATGGAAAGCGTCTTGTGTTGAGGCGGAGAAATGACATGCTTCTTACATCTTCTGTTCAACATCATGTAAAGATACAAGATTTATGCCTGTGCCATTAATTAGAATGCCGCTTCCTACAATTTCTATATGCTATCATTCCTTTGTTTCTTTCAATACTTTTGTGTTCTATGTGCCCTTTCATTTTCTTATGATTTGATGATGTTATAGGAAACACCTGCCTGTTGAATGGTTTGCAGATACATTATATTCAATTTTACATTGTGGACAGGATCTTGCTGGGTACACTGGTGATGGATCAGTTGACTTTAGAGGTTTTCCTATTTTAAAGCATAACACAGGGAACTGGAGAGCATGTTCATTGATTCTTGGTAAGAATTCAGTCAGAGCTTTCACTGAGAAATAGCATGAACATATTTTTTTTTTTCTTGAAATGAAAACCAGTTGAATCATGTCACTGTAAACTTATTTGTGGAATCATAGGTCCAACTGACTTCTTAGTTTTTTTTGCACATGCAACTAATTTAAGTGGAAACCTTTGCTCAGCATTTTTGAACTTAAGAGTGTTTGTAAATCTAACCACCAGAAACATAAGTGTTTCATACTTAGATCTAACATCATGTCCAATTGAAATTGCCTTTCTGTTATATGATAGGAACTGAAGTTTGTGAACGTTTGGCCTACTATGGAATCTCAAAAAGTTTGGTCACTTACCTTTCAACAAGACTACATGAAGGAAATGTCTCTGCTGCGAGGAACTTCACAACCTGGCAAGGAACTTGTTACCTTACACCACTCATTGGAGCAACCTTAGCAGATTCGTACTGGGGAAAGTACAGGACTATTGCTGTTTTCTCCACTATTTACTTTCTTGTAAGACACAAATGTGCATTTATCTCAAGAAACTCGTAATTGTGCCTTAGTGTCATGCTAATGTATTATATGCCCTAAAATTGTAGTATGCTGTTGTTTTGCATTGGTATTTATTCATGATTGTGAATTAAAGAAATATTGGATAGATGTTCGCGTATAGCTTTTTGGCTATGACATAAGTAACTTCATGATTTTTATGAGTATTTACTGGCATCATAGTTCATTGAAAACATGCATGATGCATCAATTGCTGACCTACTTGTCTTTCCCTAACTGTGATTATGAATATTTTATCCTGCTTAAGCACTTATTCATGCAGATAGTCTGTGCTAAGTGCTAACGACTGCTTAATGTGAATTCAATGAAGGGGATGACGGCATTGACACTTTCAGCATCAGTTCCTTCTTTCCAGCCCCCTCAGTGTGTTGGCTCTATTTGTCCACAACTGACCTTACCTCAGTATCTTATATACTTTGTTGGACTATACATGATTGCTTTGGGAGCTGGTGGTATAAAGCCATGTGTTTCATCCTTTGGGGCTGACCAATTTGATGATACTGATCCAGTTGAGAAAACAAAGAAAGGCGCTTTCTTCAATTGGTTTTATTTCTGCATAAATATTGGTTCTTTGATCTCAGGCACAGTTCTTATTTGGGTACAAGAGAATTATGGATATGGCATTGGCTTTGGGATCCCTACTTTTTTCATTGTCTTGGCTATCGGAAGCTTTTTTATAGGTTCAGAAATATATAGATTTCAGATACCAGGAGGGAGCCCACTTACAAGAGCATGTCAGGTAGTTGTGGCAGCCACTCACAAGAGAAAAGCGGATTTGCCAGTTGACAGTTCTCTTCTCTATGAGCTACATGGTAAGACTTCAGCTATTGAGGGGAGTCGTAAGCTGGAGCACAGTAGTGAATTCAGGTACTTTTCTTGGCTATCAGTGGTAATTATTTCTCTGCAAGACATATACTTTTACTCAACAAAGAATAAAGGCATTACCGCATTAAGAAGTTGTGGTTTAGATAGATATATTCAAAGATAAAGAGGTTTAATATAATCTATCAAATACAGATTTTATTTTTACTGCACTTTTGTTCTGACATTGCATGCTTTTAAGCTTGTGTCTTGGAACTTCCTGGACACAGCAACCTTTTTCAGAACTATGAAAGGTAAGCACACACAGGATTTGTACATACGCAGAGACTCACATACTGTCCCAATTGACTATTCTCTTTCCTTAACAGTTTCCTTGACAAAGCTGCAGTCACTCTATGGAATGAGCGTGATGGTTCTTGCAATCCATGGAGACTTTGCACAGTCACACAAGTTGAAGAGCTCAAAATATTGCTGAGGATGTTTCCAATCTGGGCAACGGAATTGTGTTCTTCACCGTATGTGCTCAAAACTCATCGATGTTCATAGAACAGGGGATGGCCCTCGATAACCAAATTGGTTCTTTCAAGATTCCAGCAGCCACTTTGTCATCCCTAGATGTTATCAGTATTGTTGTTTGGGTTCCAATTTATGAGAGGTTAGTTGTGCCCATAGCCAGGAGATTCAGTGGAAAAGAGAGAGGTTTCTCAGAACTTCAACGGATGGGAATTGGTCTATTTGTGTCTACAGTCGCAGTGGCAGTTGCAGCATTAGTCGAGATCAAGCGTCTACAGGTCGCAAGAGCAGAGGATCTGGTTCATCAGAAGGTACCTGTTCCTTGAGCATCCTATGGCAAGCACCTCAGTACTTGCTGGTTGGCGTGGGTGAGGTGTTCACATCAATTGGTCAAGCTGAGTTTTTCTACAATCAGTCACCAGATGCCATGAGAAGCCTATGCTCAGCTTTCGCTCTTGTTACTGTGTCACTTGGAAGTTATCTCAGCTCATTCATCTTGACCCTGGTGTCATATTTCACAACTCGAAATGGGCAATTGGGGTGGATCCCTGATAACTTAAACGAAGGCCATCTTGACCGTTTTTTCTGGCTGATAGCCGGTCTCAGCTCTCTAAATTTCCTTGTTTTTATATATTATGCTCAACAATACAAGTGCAAGAGAGCTTCTGTTGCTTAAGAGTTCCAGGTTTCCTTTTCCTCTTTGCAATTTATTTGCACAGCAAAGCTCTATGTACAATTTGTTTATGCTGAAATACTACTGTGTACATAATCTATTGTGTAGTGTACATTAGTTCATCATCTTTGGTATTGGATACAACATTACTTGGATATGTACAACATTTCTTCTTCATAGCCATTTTTCCATAAGGTTGTTTAGTGGATGCATATGTACTTAACTAACATACTTTGTTTCGATCTTTCCATTATGGGCCTGTTGATGTACTCCTTCCGTTTCAAATTGCAAGTTGCTTTGGATTTTCTAGATATTTTTATTTGTATTTATACATAGCATATATCTGAGAAAGAATATATGCTAAAAAAATAAGCATATATCTAGGTTTATAGCAAAAACTCTTCTCCTTTTAAGTTGAGAAAGAATTATGTTGTTGATACAAGATACAAAGACGCAGTTAGGTTAATTTAGAACTCTTCCGCTTTTCCTGTTTCGGGGGTTACATCTTCATGCAGCTAGCGGTCATATATATACTAGGACAGTGGGCGCGCTACGCCGCGCCCGTAGATTTTGCACAACTAATTATAGGTGGTTGCTCTCTGATATCTGTGCGTGTTGCTGAAAATAAAATTGAACTGGAACGTAATCAGGATAATAAGTTGACAAAAAAATTGAGAAAATCAAATGAAATTGCACACTGAGTTTTAACATAGGAAGGTGTCAACGACACCACCGCCGAAGGAAGGTGCAAAGGAAAAAAAAAAAAAAACAGGGGTTAGTTGAAAGGCATAAATTTTTTTTTTTTTTATATACGCCTTACATATACAACCATCGTGCTAAATGTAAAATGGAGACAGTGCGGGGCAAATACAAAACTACAATGTCATGGCATAAACCACACTCTTGGTTGGATTTAACGACATGGTGCCGTAATGCTATGATCTGATATTGGTCGCCTTGACAACTGGTAGCTGGGTGGACCTTTGAATATCTTGGCAGACTTCAGTTAGCAGCAGCACAGCTAATCCTTTCTCTGCCATATCCATTAATCCGTGAGGCAACTGCCATCTATTTGAACCTGCAGTCAAAACTGGGAACATAAATGGAAATACATAGCTAACTACATTTGGAAATCCGGAACAGCTAAAGCACATAAACTGGAAAAATATAAATATTAAGTCTAGATAGAAAGCAAATATCTTAATAGGGACATGATACCCCAATGGGCAAACAGGAAGAGGACATGCAAAGGCAATAAAACAATCGAGAGGAAAGCAAATTAAGTAAAACAAAATAACACTGAAGCTGAATATATATAGATCATCAGCTAGTGCAAGCTGGGTAACCGATGAAGCAGTCAAAAATATGAGACTAAGTAGTCCTAAATCTGCAAAATGTGCAGAAGTTCATCACGTATTAATCTCCAGGAGTATCTCTGAAATTAATACAGAATCTATTTGAGGCACGAATACGTACTGGGAAACCAATTTCATGATCGTGAACTTTGGGAGAATGAACTAAGTTGCTGTGGAAGGCCCCTAAAAAAGTTGCTTTGGAAGGAAAGCACCTACTGGTGGGCCTCGAAATGGACAACCCACCTGATGATATTAAATAGTAGTGCCTAATAGTATTGATTTATTCAATAAACATCGGACCTGATGATGTTAAATAGCAATGCAGAATAACATAAATTTGCTAATGCTAATCTGTAACTGATGGACAACTTACCTGCTGGTATTAACCGACAAATTGAGTATTGTTTGAGTGGTTTGCTATGATAATCAACCCATGCAGTTTGTTTAAATGGTACTAAACACATAGTCCTAAAAGATAGTTTAATATCAGTTGTGGCTAAATAAGTAGACAAACAGGGAACCAACATGTGTAAACAGTAATATACAGGTCATATGAGAAAATGAAAATAATGTATATGTGTCAAGCAAGGAAATTCTTGGAGTCCTGAAGCTATGCACAACGTCTGAATATATAGGTACTATTGGATGCACATATTTAAACCCTTCATTTGCAGTACCGTAGTATTGCAGGTCCTATATGTATAAATGAAGAAAAACATGTCAGCTTTTGATCATAAGAAAACGACATCGCCTCCAAGGGCCAACATAAGTTGGCTACATAGCTGACAGTGCATAATCGTCTATATTCTCACAGGTTGGGCACAAGAAATTGGCTCCATCAATCCTTTAGAACTAACACTTGCCCTATGATTTCTGTAAAAAAAAAAAAAAAAAACACTTGCCCATGAAGAACCCTGCAACATGGTAATCTCAAGACTAAAATAAAAAAATGAAAGCTCGTCTATTCACGATTCACATATATCAACACAGAATCAGCTCCAAAATAGGGCCATCAATCCTTTAGATTGACATGTCTGAACACAAAAATGAGCTATTACTTAATGGATGTGTTGGAGTTAATAGTTCATAACGACTATTGTTCCCAGTGCAAGGCCGGGGCACCGGTACTTCATTACTCAGATGAGCGCAACAATAAAACATAGTGAAACCTTTTTCAAAAAAGATCATAACAAAAGAAAATCCATCCAGGGAAGTTAAAGAGTTCCACACCAAAAGCAAGAAATGAATCCAAGACTCAGATGCATCCCCACACCATAGAGGAAGATGTTGCTGTAGTTGTTGTCTTCTTGATCCCATATGTGTCCAGCCCTCCAGGGTCGGGATGCCTTGTAGGTCCTGAAAGGAAAATATGAAAGTTGTCTCATTAACAGACATCTAGTGTATGCTTGACCTGTTTACTACAATAAACCGCAACACCTAAAACAACCAAATAACAAAGTAAGTTTTCAGTGTTGCAAGCACACATAAGAAAACAGGGTTGTCGAAATAAATGAGCTATATTGTTAGAAATTGAACCCAAAAAAAAGGATAACAAATGAAGAGCACTAGGATGCTGGGGATTCGAGATGGGACTACCTATCTGTGCTAGGAACTGCTAATTGATCCCAAACATAGACAGATTAAGATAAACATCGCAGTAGCAGGATAGACCCTAAAATAGATAACCAAGTGGAAATTAGAGAGATAAAACGAAATTTAGAGAGAAATAGAGGAAATTAGAGTACCTCAGGGGTGGCACTGAGGCCAATCATCTCTAGCCACTGCTGCTACTCGTGTTGTGCTGCCTAGGTCTTCTCCACCGTAGGGATCTGAGAGAGGAAATGAGTGAAATTAGGGGATTCCAGTGATGGCACCCGAGACGCACAAGTTCGAAGAAGATCCAAAAGGAGGTGGCCTGAACAACGTAGCAAAGCAATCTCAGATCAATCCCCAAGAACAGAAAGGGGAACCAGATCACAAGAAGCAGCAAACATGTAACCAATCTGTAGCATCAGCTAATATGCGTCTCGTGGCTCAAATTGGCAGTACAGCTAAAAATCTCTCAAATGTCATCACCCATTCATCTCACGGGCGGAGAGCAGAGGATCCGGGCCGGGGGCGGTGCGATGCTGCTGGTCGGGGCAGGCGAGGTGCACCCCACTGGGCAAGAGGAAGAGGCGACCAAGCGCTACCGGGGAGGCGGCGAGGGCGAGGTGGCCGGCCCTGGCATCTGCGTGCACTGTGGCCGATGGAGAGGAGGAGGAGGAGGCCAAGGCGGAGGCGCCGGGGTTTGATTTTCCCAGGGGCGAGGTGAGAGCAAGAGGAGGAAGTGGTGGGGGCAAGTGGCGATGTGGCGGATCAGGAAGCGCTGGTGGCGGGCGGGAGCCGGCACCGCCGCGAATCGGACGCGCGGAGACGGCGACGGCGACGTGGGCGGGCGGGGCATCCGCGCGCTGCAACCGGAGGATAGGAAGGGGAGATTGAGGCGGAGTGGTGGTGGCGGGCGGGACTCGCGGCGTCGGCGAGGTGGATGGACGCGGCATCCGGTCGGGCGGCGGCGGAGGCGGTGAGGCACGAAGAGAAGGAGCAGCGGAGGCCACGAGGCGCCGCGAGTTTTGTTGTAGGGACCACGGCCTTTAATTTAATGAATGATGAATCCGGCGACGGCAAATGCATGCTTGCACACGCACGCGCAACGTGGAGGCGCCCGGTTGGTGAACAGGATCCGCTACGGTAGGTGGAGCGCTCTCGTCGCGCGGATCCTAGGCACTATATGCAGCTACTATATATATATATGTTCTTCTTGAGTCAGATACGATGTACTTTTTAAAATCAAGATACGATGTACTTGCACTACACTAGTAGTACGTACATAGTGTTTTGCTCTGCCAAGGGCTGAATCCGCGGGGTCAACCGGCGTGGACCCAAATCTCCAATCCACATTATGTTGGTGTTGGGTGTGCACCTGCATCACGCCGTACGCCTGCTCCGTGTACGGTCCCAAAAAACGCAATTATAGGACTCACATGCCGGCCAAAATTTCTAAACCTGACCAAATTTATATTGATTATTAACATTTCGTCTATTGATATATGCTAAATCAGATTCCCAGAAGATTTTGGAACTTAGATCCGATTTGTTTCTTTATGTATCTAGACATAGTGTATAACTAGGTGCATAGCAAAAAATCGATGTATCTAGAAAATTTAAAGTGGTATAATTTGGAGCGGAGGGAGTATTTTGTATTATAAATGTTAGTAATTTTTTTATATAATTTTAATTAAAGTTAAAATCGCCGGACTTATAGTGAAACGAGTTTTGTTTTTTTTTTTTTGGGGGGACGGAGGAAGCACTCTACCTACACACTCGATCGGTACGCGGCAGAAGAAGAACGCACCCCCAATTAAGCGAATTGGTTAGCACACAGGTCAGCCATGTTTCTGTCTTATTATCGCTTGAGATAGCGCGTTAGGTGGTGCATGCGGTGGACATCAGGACATGTAGCGCGCAGAGGCAGCGGCTGCAGGTGGCCCGTGGCGGAGGTAGATCCCGCGAGCCAAAAGCCCGCGAGCGGCTCAGGAAACACGGTAATCCACGTTCTTACCAGAAGCCTGCCTGACGGTAGATGCGAACGAGGCCGGGCTCGTCCACGAACTAATAATGCCCTAGAGAATAGAGATCCTCACAGCAAGATGCTCGCAGCGCAGAAATGATGAGTTGATGACCAGTGTTCTCTGTAGTGGTCTAGTGGCGGGCTACGTCCGTACGTGGCAGCACATGCCCACTATGTTTTAGTGTAGGATCCGCCACATGTGGCGGTTGCCGAAGAAATAATGGATATCCTGACTGGGGTTTTCATGATGGTACGGTAGCACGCCAGCAATAGTACATTTGTACGGGTACAAGACAGCAATATTAATAGTAATATTTATGCTAACTTCAATTGCTGACAGGTTGATAACTATATAAAGTTTCCTTGTCAGAATTGGATCTGCATCTAACTGTGGTTCCAGTACTTATCAGATTTGGACTTGTTTAACAAGTCATGCAGGTATGTGACGGTATCGATCGCGACTACAAATACGTAACGGTGGAGCTGCACCAATGTATGCAACAACTGCTTTTGAGTTAGTGCACTAAATTAGGTACTCTAGTCTGTTTTAAATTATAAGTTGTTCGGGTTGACATGATTCAGGCGTGGTCGGTGGAGATGAGAGGCGACACGTGGTGGTGGCCAGGCTACGGCGGGAGGAGCCGGAGGTCGAAGGAGCTGGAAGGTAAGGGATGACGTGGGGAGCACCTGTCGGTGAGAAGACCTATCACTTATAAGCTAGGCCCACTCATCAATCGTCCACACCAGCATTGGAGTCCACCTTAGTGCGCCCGAGCAAGCAAAACCACCGAGGGGTAAATTGGTTGGTTTTGTAAATTTTAATGTGTTCATGTTATGAGCGTTAGTTCATATGGGGATAGGGAGGATAACCATTGCCAAGAGCAAGGCCAGACAAAGTTGGCGTGGAGGGAGACTATAGTATTTGGGGGGTTGGATTGTTTGTTGTTTTTACGTGGATTTGCCTCTTTTGTTGTTACGTAGTCCTTCCGATAACTACGCCCGCCAGCCACGACTCACTACCCT
>JADLZK010010867.1:0-99212 GCA_015847255.1 Hyparrhenia diplandra | reverse complement strand
GTCCATCTCGGGCTGCTTGGACCAGTTAGTAGTAAAATGGATGCCCAGGTTGCATACGGACTCCGTTTTGGGCGATCCATACATGGATGGAAAGATAATTTCATAAGCCAACCAATGGATTTGGTTTGAGGCCCAAATTCCGTCGGAATCAACGGAATCGTCGAAACAAGTTGACGTCCAGAATCTGTCAAGGCGCTGCGTGCCGCCGCGTCTTTTGGGGCCGCTTGGGCCTTATAACGTGTTAGGGTTGCTTTGTGACGTGTGTAGGGGTCCTTGGACGCCCCTTTGGCTTTATAATCAGTAGCCGCCTTTGTGTTAGGGTTTGGGTTTTGCTTTAGATTAATCTGTCTTTGAACAAATACCGTTATCGGTTTGTGAAACCCCACGCTGAGATCTTAATCATACATCCGCAAATTGTCACTTCAATTGAGTTGCATTTTACCTTTGTTCTTGCTTGTGTTCTTCGATTTGCAGCAGGGGATTGCCTTCTTGGCGAGGTCAACCGGCTTGTGACACGGTTGATAACCCGGAGGAGACGTGGTGCTAAGGTTGCGGGGTTCGGTCTTTGGATGCGGGCCGGTCGGTGTCGCCTCCGACCAAATCGATAGTTATCTTGAACCCTACCTTAAGATCGGGAATCACGTCCCCATTAAAAGTTGAGGACAAAAACTTCTTCATCTCCTCGTAGCAGATTAACATCACTACTAGCGAGTAGAATGTCATCCACATACATAATTGAAAAATAGATTTCCATTATTATCCTCTATAATCTCTTGAAGCCCAAACTTCCTTATTGTTCTATCAAACTTCAATACCACCGCCTTGAAGCTTTGCTTCAATCCATAAATGGATCTCTTTAGGTGGCATCCATGCTTTCTTT
The DNA here is from genome assembly GCA_015847255.1 of Hyparrhenia diplandra. NCBI lineage: Eukaryota > Viridiplantae > Streptophyta > Magnoliopsida > Poales > Poaceae > Hyparrhenia > Hyparrhenia diplandra. Next base: position 98,332 of record JADLZK010010867.1, on the reverse strand, counting down.
TTCTTCCATGACAAAACCTTTTGGTTGTGCCATGTACACCAGACCACCTGTGGGTACCCTCCAAACAGACTAGTCTTGGTGTTTTTTTTGTCAATACATAGGTCCAACCGATCCAAAGCAAAATCTACATCGAGGCATATGACTGTGTGCACTCAATTTTAATGGCGAAGCAGCAACGCGCTAGTGCTAGTGTCTATTGTCAAAGAAAAACTGAGATTAAACACCACCTTCTTATCAGACTACCAAGACATGGTTCACTTTCTCAATGAGGAAGATCAAACAAATCCTCCGGACTGAGGTTAAAATAGTTTACTGAGACATCCATCAACCACTCCAGAGCACCACAAATCAAGGATCTTCAATTAACAGACCTAAACACAATGGTGTATACATTAGCAAAGTAGGCCTTCACAACTCAATTGTCAAACCCGGAGCCTTCTTGCTCTTGTATTGGTCATGTTAACTGGTGCCCATTTTTGGACGATCACGATGATGTAAACCTTACTCACGCTAAATCAGCCCTGGTGAAGCCGAAAAATGGTCGCCTGGTCAGATTCAAAAAACTAACCAAGCATTGACTTATAGGTTGCGATAATATAATGCCATATAACATAAATTAACATGGTAATATTTGCATACCGTGACAAATAAATTGTTACAAATCAATAGTAGTTACTCTTACTATGTCCCTTGACAATTACGATCCTCCATCTTGTGAAAGCAAACTATCACATCGTCAATTGAAATGTGGCCAAAAATCCCTTGTTCTATGATGCATATGATACAATCATTCATAAATCCATCCCCAATCGTTTTCGGTATTGTCTTCACAATTTTCATGGCGAAAGGCACCCTCTCCACCGATGTAGTGGCGATAGAAAGAACTAGTACTAGCTTGAGAAGCCGATAGACCAATGGAAAAGACAAATGTTTCTTTGTACCCACATCAACCTAGCAAGTTCAGAAATAGTGTTCAAGTTGGCAAATCTTTCATCAACTCCGTATGTTGTCGATGTAGAAATTAAGGTCACGGTGAAGATCCTTCACTTGTGTTGAATTGAAATCATCCGGATATGACTTAGCTAACTCAATTTGAAAGCCTCAAAACAGTTCTTGGGATTGAAAGCAGCAAATATTAGTAAGCAATTGAGAGTTTACCTCATTGAAACGATCATTAAACTCAGTATGCCGCAAGTCAATAATTGGGTTCAAGCAATCATATCTATAATGCCGATAATTGGTGCGATTGATCTTCTTTCTTGGTTGGATCATATGGAAGCTCATCAAAATTTACTCATGGCGTTGAGATACACGAAGTGCGCTTGAATAATACAGCTTAGTTTTTGCTGCAGGACACAAACATCTCCATCTCTTCTTGCTCTTTGAGGTGTCTCTATTATTATTCTCATCATCGCTGGCTGGTGGTAATTTTTCTTTTAAAGAACCCTTCCAATTGGTTCGATTGCCTATCAACTTAGTCATCATAAATCATAAAAGAATATAAGGGGTTGTTTTGTTTTCATAAGTCGGTGACTTATTAAGTCAAAAGTGAAATAAGTGACTTGTTTTGCCAATCAACATGACTTATTAAGTCTTGGGACTTATAAGTTAAGTTGGTCCACCCCCTACTTAAAATTTATTAAGTCATGGGACTTATAAATTACAAGTGACTTATTTTACCAAACGCACATGACTTATAAGTTACTCATTTTTAGTCACTGACATAATAAGTCACATGACTTATGGAAATCAAACGCCCCCTAATACATGCTAAGAGCAACTACAAATAGTTTTGCAAATAGGGTTGACATTCTTGAAATTTGCCAAAACTTTAAACACAGGTCTCCAACAGTTTTTGCATACGAAGTTGGCATTTTTGGATAACTTGGCAAATTCCTCCCATGAACTCTCAATTTTACAAACCCGGCCGAAGAGAAGTCCTGCCGCCACGCTGTTTCTCATTCAGCGTGAACAAGACCCACCAAATTGTGTTTTTCCCAAGTCCAATTTGAAAAAACTCTTGGAGATGGTCATATCTTTTTGCTTCCCATTCTATTTTGAAACTTGGCAACAACCACAAATGCCAACCTAATTTTTGCAAAACTGTTGGAGTTGCTCTATTATGCATACACGACCCTCAGCCTCGATGATGTACTGGTACTGAACTAGTAAATTAGGCAATTAGCATACGCATACATACCTGACATCTTGATCCGAAAGACAGTAACGAAGATCATGGAGGCCAGGCTGCGCCACAAAGCTTTTTTGCAGTTTTGCCGCCGGCGGCTGCCGGCCTGGCCCTAGATTTGTGAGATTGTGCCGCGTACGATGGTTCTGGGCTCGGGAGATAATTGGACTGTTGCTGCTAATGGGCTGCGGGGTGCTGGCCTGCCCGGGTCCCAAATACTTTTTACTTTGGGGGTCTAAGCCCGGGCAAAATACCGGATACCGTTACCCTAAACCAGAAATACCCAAACCTGGACCCGACTTATCCCAACCCAAGGTACCCGATCCTAAATTTGAATAGTGATTTTAATTACCCGAAATTAGTTTGGGTAATTCGATAATACACTCCGTACCCAAACTACCCGAACTACCCAAAGTTTTACCTTGATCTTTGTATTTGTCACTTGTTGTTAGTTGAACACTTGAAATTATCACTTTATTAAAATATATTTATCTTGGTTTGAATGAGTGACTATAATGTATTATTCTACACAAATTGTTGTTGAAATTCGACACAAATCGCTAGTGAAATTATGTTTAAATTGCTAATTAAATTTTTGTGTGGTTTATTTTTTTGTAAATTGTGAATTAGATTGGATATACGAACCTGAATTATCGGGTACCGAAATTTCGGTAGTGTTTTTGGAGCTGATATCGATAGCAGTTTTCATTACCCACTTTCGGTTACCCGACCAAAAAATCGTAACCTGAATGCCAGGAGCTTTACCTGGGTCTACCACGGCAAAAACTTGTGAGCTTACACGTACGACGCCAAAACCGTCGGTGTCGGACGACCCTGTTGATTACACGTAGCGGCTAAAATGCTTTTTAAAATGAAAATCGTTGCTGTAATAAAAACAAACTGAGCTAGCTAGGCTCAGTTCCATAGTATATGGATTAGTAAAGATGTATTTTAGAAATACTTTTAGATACTAATTACGTATTGTAAGCTCCTGGAAAATATGTTTAGTTGCTACCTAGTCAATGCTTTTCTAGGTTCATATGATTCCCATTTTTCTAGATATATAGTACTCACTTTCAGCTTGTTTAATCTACAACAATCTATCAATTATCTCTCTTCTATCCGACACCATCAGCCATATTGCCACCAATCATAAAACCCACAGTGCCTCTGCTGCTATGCATGCGATGCGGCCATGCCAAATACAGCTCAGTTGGTGCACAAGTATGCAGCGATAACAATGTTGAATTCTGATATGTTTCCTGCATACGCCAGGGGAAAATATTGAATGAATGTGCAGCCACGACCGACAAACAGACTGGTGGTGAACAAGGCGATATGGCGTTAGGAGGACACGGGCCCGCCGACGGGCGACCTCCCGGTGGCGTCTTTCGGCGGTCCGGCCTCCCTGCACCGGGGCAGCTCAGCTCATCCCACGGGGCTCCCCATCCGCTCGCATCAAAGTGCGGGCAGCGAGGCTTCGCCTTGGCGACCTGGCGAGGAGGACACGAGTAGGCGGGGCGGTAGGTTCCAAGCGGAGATCGGATGCTTCGCCCAAGAACCGCCATCACACCCGTCTGATGAGGCTCGAGCCCGTCAAAGGAACATGGCTCCACGCCTACCCATCAAAGCCGAGCCGACGGAGCGGGTCCCAAGTCGCCACCGGGTCGCCATGGCGTGCCCTGGAGAGGACGACAAGTGAAGCGCCATCCCAGGGCTGAATTGGGATAGAGCCGGTCGAGGTGAGATCCGAAATCCAAGACCCACCACCCCCGCTCGAGGACGAAGAGATCCAGGATTTGGGGGACCGTGGTTCGTCCCAACCCGGAAGCACCTGTGATCCCAAACCATGGAACCCTAGTGGGGTCGAGAGAGCCTGGGAGGCGAAGACCTTCAGCCGTAAGATAGTCACCCCCTGTGGGAAGGAGAGACCGCTGGGATCATCCACCTCACAACCTAGATTTCAGAATCTCTCTGGGCGTAGGGGAGAAGAAGAGCTCACAACATTGTGAAGGCAAACATGGCGAATCAAGGAAGAGGTCGTGGGCCAGACCATGGAGCCCCCGGTGAGGAGGCCCCCGAGGGGGAGGCTGAATCCCTATCCCCCGCATCCAATACCACGTAAGCTCCACCGCCGCAGACTTTGGGCACCGGCGCCACCGCCTTTCGGTTACTATCGAGGGTCGTACCACCAAGACAACCTAATTACTTTGGTCGGCACTTTGGGGCCTAGACCTAGGGGGAGGAGTAGCGTAATCCCGTCTCAAGCGAGGGGTAGAGGAAACTGGAGGAGGTTTTGGGAGGCCACAGGCGTAAAAGAGCAAGATCGAGAAGGAGGCACCTGGACAAGGTGGGAGGGGCAGAGAACAAAGATGCTATGGAAGTAGAAACCAAAACAAAAGCCGCTAGTGATACTAAAGGAAAATCTATGGATGTGGTCTTTCAAGTGTGTGGGATGATTGGGCACTAGAAAGACGGCAGACAAGGCCAGAATGTTGCTTTATCCGTAGGCAAGAGGATCATCTAGTTGAGCAAAGGTCCAAGAAGAAGAAGAACTATGCCGTTGCTCGCCCGTGGAAGTGCTAACAAAGGCTTGGGCTTCTATCACATTGATGTAGAGGCAAGAGAAGGGAGATTTAGCCATCGGAAGGGTCCTGACAATTTTGGTATCTTCACTATAGAGAGTGGTGATGACATTGATGAGGCAAGAATTATCAAACATCTCGTAGAAACTCTTTGATGATAAGTGGGATTGAAACTAAGGACCAATGATGAGTACTCTTACATCATTAGATTTCCTCCCTAGGCGTGTTGAGAATATGGTAATTGGAAGGGCAAGTCCGTTTGAACCGGAGGGTACAAAATGTGGTGGCCTCACTCAAGCCATGGAATGGTGATGTGGAGCCAGCCCCGTCCGACAGAAGTCCTGATAAAGTGCTAGGGGTATTCCACCAAAGTGGTCTGACTGGTGGACTATCAATGAAGTTGCTTCAAGCCTAGGTATCATGACAGGAAGTGATTGGATGTAACTCTTCTCTAGCTTCTTTCTGGCCAAAGAAGATTCAAACTCATGTGTAAGATCCTTCCAAGATCCCACAAGAGAGGGTATATGAGTTTGGAGGGTCCTGTTACCCAAAGACTTTCAAAGTGGAGGGATAGATAATATCATAGATCCCGGGACAATGATGATCCGCATAACAACAAGAAGAAGCCAAAAGGGAGATGGAAGTGGTAGAGATTTTGATGATCTTGGAGGATGATGATCTGCTAGATGAGGACCCACCTAATCCAACATCAAGAGGGGACGCCCTACAAAGAAACACAAACAAGGAATTGAAGCTCAAGCACCGAGATAGGAATCAAAGTGGAGGTGGATCAAAACTAAGAAGGCCAGCAACTGCTAGCGTAAACCCTGAACTTTATGGAGACCGAGGAGGAGATGGCCTTGCCACAAATCCAACTTGCTTAGTGCTATGGAGTTAGAGCAAATGATAATGAAAGCTTAGTGGACCCCCGATACGGCCTCTGAGCTACAAGCGGTGCGTATGCCAATGAGTTGTACAACCTACCGAGGAGTGGGTCTACACTCTCGATTACCGCAAAAAACAAAGGAGAGCATAGAAGAAGATGGTGATGGCATGGAAACAGAAGATGGGGCAGCCTTATCTACACAACCATCTCCGATGAATGTGACAAAGTCGAGAGGAGCCTATAGTACCGAGGGAAGACTAAGAAGACCAAGAATCAAGTCCGGGGTCCAATTCCAAAGACAGAGGAAGAAGAGCACGGATTAATTGACAATGGCAAGACAGGGCCCGAAAATGCACAAGAATGCGGGAAGAAATTGAACCCGAAACCAATCAAGGTACTTCTAAAAACCCATGTAAAATTTCTAATGCTTCTCTTACTATTGCTACTGACATAGGGATTATTTTGATGGATGGCCATCCTTATCCGACACCCCTTAATGGATAGTATGGTGATGTTAGATAGTCAGAGATCAAAAGAGTTTGAGAAAAACTATGAGATTCAGTTAGCTAAGAAGAAACAACAGAGGAAAATGAGAATGTGAAGGATAGTTCAAGAGGGTGTTACCGAAGATGAGTCAAGTAGGGTTCCCGATGGGAAAAAGACATTCGCACATAAATAATCAAACTATGGATAATAGCCTTAGTCTTAGTAAAGAGGGGATGAATCAAAACAAGATGGGTGGTCCTTGCCTTGTTGGTAGTAAAAACAAAGGGATCAATAGACATAGGAAGTGACTGTGATGAAGGACATATTAGAGCTAGAGTAGATAGGAAAAAGAAAAAAGGTAGAAAATGATAGGTCTTTTTGGAATATAAGAGGCCTAGGCCAATTTGGGAGAATACACTGCTCTAACTAGTAGGATTAGAGATAACCATGCTGATTTTGTTGGAGTTATTGAGACTAAAAGTCCGAAGTTCTCTAGTGGTTTCTTAAGGGCTCTAACCGGTACCACTAGATTTAATTGGTGTTTTCTTAGATCTAAGAGATCTGCTTGGGGGCATTTTGTTTGGTGCCAATGCTTGACTTATTTACTTTGACCCACGAGATATTTTACAATTTTTAGTTAGTGTCATGTTAACAAATAAGGTTCTTGGTTTTTCCTTTAAGGTAATTAATGTGGTATGGTTCCCCTTATGAGGAGGGAAAGCAAAACTTTATTGATGAATTGCATAGTGTCATTGGTGCTTGAAAGGACCTTTGATAATTGGGGGATTTCAATTTAGTCAGAAAGTTTCGACAAAAAGTAATGGTGTGATAAGCTATAAATGGACTGATTTGTTCAATGATTGGGTAGATAGGAGGGTCTAATAGAATTAGAGCTGAAAAATAGAAAGTACACTTGGACCAACAACCAGAAAACCCAATCATGGCTAGAATTGATAGAGTCTTCATCTCTACGTATTAGAACTTGCTTTCCCTCCTGGCTAGATTGAAAGCATTAGATAGAATACCAAGTGATCATAACCCACTTTTGGTAGATCTAGGAGATAATGTTTTCTATGGGAAAAAAGATTTAGGTTTGAAAAATGGTGGTTGCGTGAGGAATCATTTAGGTGTGTTGTGGAAAAGCCCGGTCTACCCCCTTTGTAATGAAACTAGGGCTATTGATATTTGGCGCTTTAGGGTTAGAACCTTTAGAAGATTAGTTAGGGGTGGGCAGCCAACCAAATTGCCATGCTTAATAAAACCAAATCCAAATGTCAAGGAATATCAAGTTCTTGATTAGTTTTAGAGGAAAAAGATTTAGATCCTGTGGAATGGGCTAGATATATTGCAGCTAGAAAAAGAGTTGGATAAAAATCGAGGATAGAAGAGATTAAGATAAGACAGAGATCTAGGGGCGAGACATTCTAGAGGGAGATAGGAATACCGCTTATTTCTATGCAAGAGCAAACTATAGGAACAGGAAGAAAAGAATAGATTACCTAGAAAGTCCCATGGGGCATATTTGAGACCAAAAAGGGCATGATGAATATAGCCACATCCTTTTATAGAATCTTTTGCCAAAGAAGATAAAGGAAATATTAAATTAGAGGAGGGTTTCCCGGGGTCCAGAGCAATTGGTTAGTCAAGAGAATGATCTTTTAATGACTCCTTTCTCTCGAGAAAGAAATCGAGGGGAAGCTATTTTAGTTATTTACCCGTAGGGGCCCCGCCCGATGGGTTATCTTTCCTCTTCTATCAAAAATTACGAAGTCATAAAATTTGAAATTATTGCTTTGTTCAATGATTTTTTCAATGGTACCTTAGATATAAGTAGAAATTTTGCTCTTATCACTTTAATCCCCAAGGTTAATGATGCTTGTCAAATGAAACAATTTAGACCTATTAGCTTGTTAAATTGTAGTTTTAAAATTTTCTCAAAATTACTTACAATTAGATTAGGGTGTGCTTCGAGAGATTGGTGGCAACCAATCGAGTGCTTTATTAAAGGAGCGTTATATTTTAGAAAGTGTTGTTGTGGCTCATGAAATAGTTCACCGTCTTTATAAAAGTGGTGAAAAGGTGTTATCTTAAAATTGGATTATGAAAAGCGTATGACCCGAGTCGCTTAAGGACTTTTGTTTTGAAGTATTAGAGACGAGGGGCTTTTCCCCAAGATGGATATCTTGGATAAAAGTTTGGTAGTAGGTGGCTCCCTCGGGCATTATAGTGAATGGAGAAGAAAGTGCCTATTTCAAGGTCGGAAAGGACTTAGACAGGGGGACCCTTTGTCCCCACCCATTTAACCTAGTTGGAGATGCTTTTCTAGGATGTTGGACAAAGCCGCTAGATTAGGACACATCGAGGGGTTCTCAATGACTTTAGAGAAAATGGAATCATGTCCGCACATGCGATGACACCATTCTCATTTAGTAGTTCCACCCACAACACCGTCCAATTTGAAGCGGTGATTATGTGGTTTGAACAAATTTCTTTGTATGAGGGTCAACTTTCATAAGAGTGAGATCCTAACCTTAAAACTTAGAAGAAGAGGAGATCAAACTAGTTGCTAAAGCATCCGTAATTGCCCAATTGGGACCTTTCCTCTAAAGTACCTTGGTGTCCCTTTACATTTTGAAAAACTCACTAGAGAGGATCTCCAACCTACAAGACAAGTTAATGTCCGTAATAGCCGGATGGAGGGGAAAACTCCTCTCTCTCGGCCGCTGGAAAGCACAGTTGATCAAAACCCAATCTGGCTAGTATACCGTTTACTTGCTATCTTTTATTAAGTTTCCCAAGTGGGCCATTACAATCCTAAACACCCACATGAGCAACCGTTTATGGAATGATTTAGAGGATGCTCATAAGTACCATCCCCAGCTAATTGGGAGTCGATATGTCGTAGCCAAAGAGTATGGGGGCATGGGCCCGACCAATCTTAGGGATCTTAATATACGTTTTTGTTAGCCTCTTGGTTAAAAAAGATATAATCGATGATGGGAAGCTCGGAGAGCTCTGGATCATAAATATAGGATTGAAAACCCAAATATTATGCATACAGTCTCAAAAGGTGTCTCTCCTTTCTTCAAAGGCTTTATGGGCATTTCAGGCGCGTGTTTGGGTATAGGTGGAAGATAGGTAATGGGCAAAAAGCCAAGTTTTGGGAGGATAATTGGATAGGAAATTCTAGTCTTGCAATTCAATTTAATTTTGGGAACTATATAGATATGTCAATGAAAAGAATATGACCTGTGGTTCAACTATGGGATGGGGAGAACTTGAAGTGTACCTTCACTAGGATGGGCACCCCACATATGATGAATCTCCGGGAAGAAGTCTGTTTGTTGGCTTCAACCATTAGTTTTAGATGAAGAGGATGCCATGATCCGCAATACACTTCAAATGGAGTATATTCAAAGGTAATCTCTATATAAAATAGTCAATTTTAGGGGTGTTCAATCAGTTTTTGTTCATTACATTTTGGGACATAAAGATCCCACCAAGAGTTCGAATTTTCTTTGGCTTGTTTCAAAGAACAAGACCCCTACTAGAGACAATTTAGCAAAAAGAAGAAAAGTTGCAGATCTCACATGTCTTTTTTGCAATGATCATGAAACAATTCATCATTTATTTTTCTCCTCCGTTTGTATAAAATTATGGTGCATCTTGTCTAGAGTAATGGGTATTCACTTAGGAGAGTCTTTAGATTGTATTGACAATACCGGCTTAGTAATAAAAGACATGGTGTACTTAATATAGTTCCGCTGCTGCAGCTATTTGGAGTTTATGGAAACCGAGAAATGATCTTTGCTTTCAGAGGGAAAGGTGGAGTTGTATGGATATACTTCTCTACAGGACGCGAATTTGATCAAAAATGGTCCATTCTGCAGGTCCAGTGGAGAAGAGGGACTTGCTTTTTCAAAAGTGTCCCCGATCAAGGAAGAAGCTTCGGGTTTCTATGGTTGGGGTGGAGATGATGGTTGACTACCGTGCCAATGAAGCTGGATGATGGTGGCGAGAAGGGTCAACATGCGAGAGTCATACGTAAAGAGCTCTCCACAAGACGTGATGCAGTTTTTTCTCAGGATGTTACTTACGTAGTTATCTTCTAAATGTTAGCTTTGGGCTCAGGCTTTATCAGTATCATATCGCACTATAGTTACTTTGAGCTTTTTGATCATTTTCGCCGTTCGGGCATGTGTATGAGGATGGAGGCCCCATCCATGAATTGGAGCTGTGAACTGTCTTTTTTTTAGTCCATTGACCTGGTTAATGGATGGGGCAAAGTGCCCTTAAACTCTAAAAAATATTGTGAATGAATATGGAAGTATATGCATTTCTTTTGAAAAAATGGCACTTTTCGCAGTTTTCTTCATCACTATGCTGCCCCAACAAAATGACCTACAGATGTTACTCGGCTACTCACAGGCAAGTGTTATCAAAGCATGTAGCTTGGTCTTTTCAAGCAAATGAAAGCACGACATGATCACTCACGAACAAAAAAATCACATTTATTAAAAATTCTTGTTACTGTCCTCGAGGAGATGTTTGATCTTTTTTATTCTGGTGAAAATTTAGGACTGCATATCGGTTTTGTACACAACTAAGGAGATGTTTATATCATGATATTTAGAAGTGCCAAAGGCACATTATCCATTTAAAACTGCAGGGCTGCTTGGTTTGTGCCAAACTTGGCCACACATGCTTGTCCATGAGCTGACCGAATTTTGCAAGAAAAATAAGCTCAAATGTTAAACAATGTGAATCTGGAAGGAAGCTTGCCAGTATTTTTGGTAAAACTTCATGCCAAATGTGGTCAGCACCACCATTTTTTTTTTCATTAACAATAGATTGGCAGACATGAGCTTCAGAACTCAATCCTCTTTTTACTTTTCAGATAATTCGTCCAGCACACCCTCCTGAATAGCTAATTCTTGGGTACTGATCCAATCACCAAAATAGCTGAAGTTATAGTACGCCAACTAAGCAAATTATTATCAGCATGCATGCATTCATTTGTTCATGGAAAAATCTTACAGGTAAAAAACTTACCTTACAACGAGACAATGTGTTTCTACACAATAGAGTTATCTATAATGACTTGCTGAATGACGAGCTTTATTTTGGTTGGTTAATTAGCAATATTATATTAGGATGAACAGTCATTTAATCTGACTAAATGTACTCTCCACATGGTCTTTCACGAATTCCAAAAAAGCCCTTCAACTTGCATGCAAAAGCTATTGCTATCTCTTTTCTTAAAAGAATCAGATCCATTTTATATGTATCAAGGGAAGATCCATAAGAATGTCCCATGACAAAGCATAGCATCCATAGGATCTCGAAAAGGACATGTCTCAGCCATGGTTCACTGGATGCATGCTTATGTTAATACGGCCTCCTTTTTCAATGCAAGAAGAACTATAAGCATGTCATCTGCAATCAAAGGCAATAATGAGGAACAAATTCTATCTACATGAACCAAACTCAAAAGTGACTGCTCGTTAGCTTCTCGAACATGGTCCTGATTTAGGCACATTCGGAGGGATATCCAGATTTCGACCGGGGAGCTTTGTGGTATATATAGGCCAGGAAACATAAAACTGTTAGGCAAGGAAACAGTGGAGGAAAGGGAGGATCTGAAAAAGCATCAGCAGCAGGCAGCTGAAGGAGGTCAAGAGAAGTAGCTCAGGTGAGAATCACAGTGCGGCTCTCCTCTGGCATGAAGGCTGAGAGAGATATGAACAGTTTACTGGCCTTTCCCTGCCAAAGGAGAGCTGCCCTGCCATTCATTAGCCCTGCAAAAGAATAACACACATAGTTTACAGATACTGTTGATGTACTGGTGTTTTCAGTGGATCGTTGTTGAGTTTACTGCATGAAGGTATATATATATGTCCATGGATGTAGTTTTTATACATTTCTCTGCATATTTCTGATTGGTGGGAAAAGGGGAATACTTGTTCTTATTGTTTATAGTTCTTGAACAATAGTTAGCTAAGTATATCATTTCCAGCTCACTAAGCAAAGCTGGATGGTGGTATGAAACACAATTCTCATCTCTCATCACTGGTGGTTTTCATTTTCCAATTGATTGTTCTTCATATAGAGGAAACATAGCTTTTGCTGTCTTGTAACATCTTTTGAAAAAAAGGAAATATAAGTCGAGCACGAGCTTGGGTGGTCTAGGCATACCCTCTCGACCAACATATAGGCTCAGTTCCTCGCATATCTGTTTTATAATATGAACCAATTATTAGTTATTGACAAGTGCATACAGATCTTTTGTAAAGATGGAAAGTAAGTAGACTTTTACTACCTGTAAAGGTTGCTAACGTTAAAGCCTCACTATTGTTTACAGAAATCAATATGGATATACTCTTGCTATAAAAGAGGGTTACCTTTTTTTTCCCCTGAAACAAAGGACAATACGTTTTTATTAGGAGCAGGTCAATTCAATATTGTTTGGCTTTGATCCTACTAATTTCTACATCAACGACATCATTCAAAGGCAGAAATACTTATTGTTAGCTTTTTTGGAAATGTTTTTGATATTATTGAGCATCAAGTTATCACATACACATGACAATTGGGCCTCACAATGAATCTGTAGGCAAGATAAAACTGTTGAAAGCACCGGGATCCCAGGCTCCCAGCGATCAATTTCAGCCTGGGATCTGGCGGAGCTGCTTGGTCAGGCAACAGATCTTTTTTTTTTTTTTTTCGTGATCGGGCCATTCACCCGTATTTCATTAAGAGGAGGAAAACCAAATCCAAATACAAACTATGCCTCATGCCGAGCAGACATCAAAGGCTAAAGCGAAAAAGAAAGAAAAGAGGACAACACAAAGCAAGCAACCTAACTACCTTGGATGGTTGTTTTGGTCTGTAGTTGCCAACCCAAATTGCCATCGAAGAGGACAACACAAAGCAAAGCAACCTAACTACGGGATGGTTGTTCAGGCAACAGATCTAGATGGTCAATTTCGGCTTGGGATCTGGATGGTTGTTTGGCTGTAGTTGCCAGCTCCAAATTGCCATCGAAGATGTGGATTTAAACACCAATGAGTGGTGTAAAATCATGGGTACTTGATTTTAAACATTCATGTCTCCACGTAAATATAATCTTCATCCAGACAATGCCATCCAACTACACGTGCCCACAAGAACAAGGTAAAAGAGTTTGAAGCAAGGTACCATAGAGTAAAAGATTCTCACATGAAAAGTTGAAAACTTGAAATACAATTGCTATTAGCAATCCATAAATCTTGTAAGTTCTATGATCTACTCCCTCCATTGTAAATTATAAAATGTGTTTAACTTTTTTAGATATGTAGCTTTTGCTATGTACTTAATTAGATATGCACTGTGTCTGAATACATAAAAAAGCAGTGCATCTAGAAAATCTAAAAAAGTCTTATCGTTTGGAAATGGGGAGTAGTAAACATGATTGGTACGACTTCAAATTTGTAACACTCAAATTTTATGCCAACAAATATACCATGTGACAATAATAAGAACAACTAGACCCAGTTTATTTTCTCCCAATAATGATGAAAGGACTACAAGCAAAAGGCACACATATTAATTAAGGCTTTAATTGTGCTAAGGAGCAATACAACAATATGCTTCGCTACAACATAAAAAGAGAGGAAGTAAGACTTTTTTTTCGTGCAGTAAAAACTTTTCGCTCTTGCGCCCGCCTAGCGATCCTTTCGCTCCGCTCCCCCACCGTGACCGGTCTTCCCGCTCCCTCCTTCGTTCGTAAAATCATCGCCCTCTTTAGAAGGAAACCATCGGTGCAAAAATAGGAAACATCCAATCATCCTCCACGAGATCGACATGCAAAAAGGAAACCATCCTCGCGAGATCGACGTGTGATGCCTCTCTCCTTTCCAAGGAACACGTCCCCCTCTCTCCTCGCTGCCATCTCTTGATCGACCTGCAGAACCGTCGCCGCCACACACACGGTGTCCATCCGCTGCCGAGGCGCAGGATTGTCGTCGGCAACAGGCGTTGTTAGGGCCGTCACCGCCGCAAACAAGACACACCGTGGCCATCCGCGGGCCGAGGGGCGCAGGACCATCGCCGGCAACAGGCGACGGCAGGACCGTCGCCGCCGCAAAGGAAGGCCAACGCAGGGACCCATCATGCTCACGAGCCGCCCAATCCAGGTGCAGTTGAATTGCGACAATCCAATTTTGTTTCCCTCCTGCCTACTGTTCATGGTCCGCAATTGATTCAGAATTTGTATTATGCTTTGGTGTTTCTTATGCCATCCAGTTTTCCCACGATTCTAGCCTGTACACCAATTATTTGCTTTTGAATATTTATCACTGAATATTTATCTGATGGCCGGCTATGGCTTCCTGAGTGCCTGCTGCTGATATGGGTTGTGGCTTGTAACTGTGTTATGTGAATTTGGTTTCTTACCCTGTGCAACACGTTTTCCTCTTCTTTGTCTCATGCAGCAACTCCAGCAGAGCACCTGGCGTTAGGTGCCCAGCAATCAAGTCAGTTCGACCCCGGTTTTCGCCCACCACTGTCTCAAACTCAATTTGGCTTTAGGATCGAAGTTTCTCTTTTGATTTCACCCAAGAACGTCTAGTATTGCATCAGTATTGTATCTTCTTTGTTCAGTTGCAAAGGATTGCATTTTATTTATGTTAGTCGTCTTGTTTTTTTAGCTAAAGCTAATCAATAAAGAAGCCAAACATTCAGTAGAATTTTTTATGCCCATGTGCGGGATGATGAATGATGGAAATACGAATATACCCATGTGCCGGAAGATGAATAGTCAAGCAATGATTTGTCCTAAATGAGTTATGGCCAATCCATTTGTCATTTGCATTCACTGACGGTGAGAAACGGAAGACTTGTGCTGCTACTTTTCTTTAACTATATATTCAATAATCAATGCCTCCATTCACTGCTCACTGTCTGGCAATTGGTATGCCGAGACAAGCAAAACGAAATATAAAGGAGGGAAAGAATCTCAATTCCCCCTAACCGCCATTCGTCGCAGGGCTCCATCCTAGCGTGGATCTGCTCACTGGCTCTTGATCTGAGATGCCTTCTCTTGTTGATCCCTCCCGCTACACCTCCCTCATAAGGTATTATTTTAATCCCTCCCTTCAATTAATGGAATCTCCTGGTTTGTTGTTTATCCTAATAATTGGAACTAAGTTGCTTTGATTTTTGAACATGTGTGTTGGTTTAGTCATTATCTCTTGAACTTACGAATAGGTGTATTGATCTAAACAATCAGGATAGCACATTGATTCAGTGCAAATTAATGGAGGACATTAATGTGTCTCAATTCAGTGCAAATGCCAGTGAATAAAACTATCACAAATTCACAGTATGCATTGCTAATCCATTTTGTTCCTTCCTTTCCTACATGTCTCCTCGCTCTATAATAGAAATTGGCACCTAAATTGCCCAGATTGCAATTCTCTGGACTACCCTTCGGTGTGCAGCCAAGGGCACACTTCTCATATACAGACAGATACAATGTGATGGCCTAAACAGAACAACCATGTTGACATGGTTCGATGCTGCCAATGGTGGTTCTGACCTTCCTGAGCACACAGGACACAGTTTCTGTTACAAAGCCTTGTGAAATTCAGTTCGCTCTTAGATTATGTTGGCGAGTAGCCATGAGACGTACTCTGTGTTAGGGGATAATTCAGAATAAAAAGCCAATATTTCATTAAATCTTTCTAGATTCTCTTTTATGATTTGTATATAACCAAACTGTTGGAGATGAGCTCTTTTTTAACTTGAATTTGGATTTGGGAGTTGGCAAATAAAGGCAATTGCCAATACACAAATGGGAACTGTTGGAGTTGCTCTTAGGAGCAAAGGATGTAAACTGGATATATAGGAAATAATCGAAATGGACATCTACAAATGAGAACCGAAAATATATTTAAGGCAGGACAAGTTCAATCCCTTAGTGCACCCCTCTTATTGGTTGCTTGTGTATTAGAGCAACTCCATGAACCTCTTTATATCCTTCCGTACGGATAGAAATAGAGATTTTGATGAACAACACTCCCATTTTCTATAATTAGATCTACAAATAATGTCATCATGTATTACTGTTAGCCAAAGATAGATCATAGAGAGTAGAGAGGACTCTTCAAACTGCACACAAGAAATAAAGAAGCTACTAGAAGCCAGGAAGATATAGAGTGATATTAATTCAAACGACTCTCCAAACGAGGTGAGTTTAAGAAAAACTTTTGCTTGTGTTTGGTTGTCAATATAGACTTTTTTTCTTACGCAGGCTAAGCAGATTTTGCACTGTGGCGGCCCTGAAAGGAGCAAGCGAGGCAGCCGCCCTGGCACCCCATTTTTTTTTTAAAACTGGAGGGTGCCAGAACGTACTCCTGCATGTCCGGGTCAAAATATTTTGGGTGAAATATTTTGGGTTCCGCCATCAAATTTTTTCGTTTGTATTTGTTAATTATTATCTAACCACGCATCAACTAGGCTCAAAAGATTCGCCTCCGCACTTTTCAGTATACAATTAGATTTTTTATTTAACTATATTTAATACTTTATTTATGGGTCAAAAATATTTGATGTGATAGATACTATAGCACTTTTTGGGTTCACTTTTCATGAAGTGAACACACCCTAACCGAAGATGCTCTTCGCACTCGCCACAAGACCACCTTGCTGCGATGCTCGCCTGCGTTTGCTAGCAAGATCTGAGTCTGTAGCATAGCCGTTGGAGCCAAAGGCTCTCATGTACATATGAATAAATCAATGAAAAATAGTGTGCTATCAAAAATCATGTTTCCCTCTTCTCGGTGCTATTGGTCGCTATAGCGCCGCTTATCACCGCGCTTATAGCGCTAGCTAAAACAGCGCCGGCCTACCCACGCTATTACGCCCTATAGCCCCTATTTGTTTTGAATTCCGTAAAACATAAAAATCAATATTCAATCCTCATTCCTCAATCACTACCATAATATTACTTAATCTGATCCTATGACATATCATCCATTCATAAAATTATAACTCATAAATTTGATTTCCAGAATAAGTGATTACATGCACTTTTTTTGGGGGATTAAATGGTCCACACTATTTTTGGGCCGCAGACAAGAATAGCAGCTGAATAATAGCGTATATAGCAAAAAAATGAACAATAGGCTTCGGGCGTTTCAATTGGCGCTATAGCGCTAATTTTTTCGTGGGATAAATACATTCAACGGATATCGTACAACCGTGGTTGATCATATCTCTTAGTTTCTTATAGATCAATACAATCCCTTAGTGCACCCTCCAGGCTCCAAATTAAAGGCGCCGCTGCGGCAATGCTCCGTGACCGTGGGGGCAGGAAAGGTGCGCGCGAAGGGGCGAGCGACTTCGGCGTTGATTTGGGCGAAGGGAGCGGCGAGGCTAGAACAACGAAATATGGCGCAGCGGAGCTTGCTCCATCGACCAAAGGCGGCGGCGTCTTCGCTTCGCCGCAGCGGCGACCGAGGAAGGGTGAGAAGCGAGAGCGAGTGGGCGGCGGCTGCGAGGGCCGAAAAAGGGGGAGTGCGGGGAGGCGACACGACTCAAGGAAGCTAGGTGGCACTACAGTCGATTTGGGTGGAGGGAGCCCATAACAACGAAATATGGCGCGGAGCTTGCTCCGCCGTCTATGGTGGCGGCTCCGAGCATTGCAAGGGGCAAAACGAGGAGGGCGGCATTGTGGGAGCGAGCAAGAGTGGTAAAGGGTCATGGAGATGTTGGCGCTGTTTGGTTCCCAATCAAAGTTGCCACAACTGACCTTTAGGCAAGTGTGGCAAGGTTTGACAAAGAAATTGATGGTCATACTTTGTCTTGTATAATGGAATGTTGCCACACTTTTGTACTCTACAATATGTGGAGCCCGAGGAAGAATCTTGTCTAAGCTTTATCACCCACCAAACACTACTCAAATTTAATCAAACCTACCTAACATGAAGTGTGGCAAAGTGTGACTAGCAACTAAACACCACGTTAAGTGTGGCGGCAAAGATGGGGCGTGGCAGTAGAGGTCACAGGCGGCGTTCCGATAATTGAGATGTGGGAGTAGACCGTTACGTGTTGGGCGGCCCAAGTAAAAAGCATTTTTGACCGCCATAGTAACAATACAATTGCCGACTAGGCCAGATTTTTTTAAGCATTCAAATAGGTCTATATGTATATTGAGCGGCCGAGGCGCGGCGTTATGGCCTGCGCGATGCCGAGTGACGGCGTCGCGAGAACCATTCGCTTGTTATAAACCCTAACATCTGGGGAGACCACACCGACACGCACTCAACGCACGGCGATATTGACCCCGACCAGGCGAAGTGGCGACGCCGCTGATGGAGATAAACCCTCTGCGGGCTGCGCAGCCAATCGACGCTCAGACGACAGAGGCGATCGCGCTTCGCGATCTCCGACGGCGGCGCCGTGACACCGACACGACTAATCTACACGAGGTATGAGTCTCGTGCACATGCACTGATGCACATATCCTTAATCTTTTCATCCTTTACATGTAACGAATCCCAATAACTCAGAATATCTCATCCCTTCGTGGCCACTGATCGGCACCATTAGGTCAAAAATTGAACTTGACGTTAGGGGTTAGGTAGAACCGTACAAAAAAATAATTTGATCTGGAATTTAAATGAATTATTGTGTATTAGATGTTTGTTTCATTGAAATAAATGTTTCTCTAGAACTCTGGATTGTCCGGGTAACATGTGTATGGAGGGCCCCTAATCTTAGTTTTGCCCTGAAACTCAAGATCTCCGCCATATGACAGAGCTTAATAAATGTGCGCATTTTTAACATGGGAACTTGGAATCTTGTTGAAGTGACTCACTTGATGCCAGTCCGGAGGGCTTTTTGAAACTCTTGAACTAATATTTGTGATATTAGAATCATGTTCATTTGTTGCAACACAAAAAAATAGTACCACGATACATAGGTTTGAATGTTGTTGTACTATTTGATCGAGGGAGATGTTTGAAGCATCCTATTTGGAGTTATCTTGAAAACAACCCCGATGCTGTGAAAGGCCGCGACGTCCATCTGCCGCTCTCGCCGTTGTCCGATTGTCAGTCTGCATCTTCCCTTTGTCTCTCTGACCGAAGCCTCATGTTTGTTTTTTCGACATGCGTCCGTCATGCTAGCCCTCGATGCCAAATGCCTGCACAGCCATGTGCGAAATCCAATGCTGCTTTGCGTGTCGCATGCTTGAGATAGTTGTCTTGTCGCTGGCCTGGAGAGTAGAAGTTGCCGCTATGAAAGATGTTGCCTACCAGGAACGTACACGAACTACGAAGCTGCAAGACCTGCTCTAGGGCAGGTCCCTCTATCTTCCATGCCGCTGCATGTTGCTTTCAGTTAATCAGCTCTATTTTGTTAATTCTTTGAAGTCTGGTTCATGCCGTGTTCTATCTAATAACCCATGATTAGAATAAAAAGTGTTGTCCTCCTATAGTTATAGATGAGCATCGGGCCAAAACTGTCTGTTTAAATTGCGCCAGTTTTCACCGCATCCAACAGTCTGTTTATGCCCTACACGAAAATCGCCCACGGTCGCCCCTAGGCCAGCGGACCGCAGCCTCCCAAGGCCACCGAAGCATGGCGGTGGCCCGGGGGCTACACGTGGGCCAGTTTTCCAGGCCAGGCCGCCCCGAAAGCACGGGCCCAAAGCACAAAACGGGCAGCACGAGGCCCACAGAGAGGGGAAGAGGGGAGGCCTGGAGCACAGAGAGACGCCGGAGGTGGCTACGCCACCGGGCGCACCTCACATTACCTTGTGGCTGCCGATGAGGAGGCCGATTTGCACACGGATCCACGAGGAGACCGGATGCAGAGGATGGAGGAGACCGCTTCCATGTTGCCGGATGTCGCATCGACCCGGAGGATGGAGGAGAAAGCCTGCCCAGATGATGATGAGCCGCCGCTTACCGCTTTCACGCTGATAAGGAGGAAGAGGAGCGGTATGGTGCATGGGGAGGCAGGGTCGCCACTACTTCACGAACCCGCCAGGATGGCAACCGTGCGTATTGAAGCGTGGGGATGGGGAAATGCGCTGGTGGCTCAGGAGTCGGAATTGGGTAGTATGTATGCCGGGCATGCAGAGTGGAGATGCTTAGCATACATACTACCCAATTCCAGGCGTGCCGCATTGTCCTACCAAGTGCGTCTGGTGCGCCCCGTGCACAGCCTGAGCGCCGCTTTCGGGCTGGCCCTGCATGATTCCAACCGGTCGTGCCATGTTTGGGCCAGGCAATTTCTATGCCTCGGTCGCGCCACCGGGTCTCGTGCTTTTCTGCTCTGGATATACCTATAGTCCTAAGAGCATCTCCAAGAGATGTGGTAAAATAAATAGGTAAATTTGACACTTTAGCTATTTTGTAAAATATAGAATTCCACCAAAAAAGAAGAGTTATCTAACAACTTGCTATTTTTCATCTTCCATTTTAAAAGTTGTCTATTCCTTTGGACTCCCGCATGCAACAACGTCCGGCGGCTCTGCAACGCAGCAAGCAGACGTGGTGAGGCGCAGACATGCTTTTTAGCTTTGTTGACAAGCGAAATTTTCGGGATAGCCAACTTGGTATTTTAGCAAACTAGATAGAATACCTGTTGGAGCCTAATTTTGCTGAAAATACCAAATATAGCATACACAACAACAATACCATATCTCTTGGAGTTACTCTAACATAGTAACATACATCTTTGATCAAACGTTTCATCCTTTTTATAAGTAATGTTTTGTTTATCAGTACTCTTTCAGTTAGTTCTTATGTGTTGACCTAGTGACTAATCTCTCATTCTATGATGATAATAGTGAGCTTTGAACTGGTTTGACACGAGAAAAAGCATAGAGCATGGAATTTTTTGAACGAGTAAAAAGAATTTGAGAAAATATTATGATCTTCGTAATCTTGGTTTAGCATGATAAAGATCTATACATTGATTCATATATAATGCTTGATCTATTTCTATATTGAATAAATCCTAACTTATTTGTAATGGTTTTCAGATGAGCTGCCATCGTATGCTTTTACGTTGTGGATGGAACGGGATATCAGATTGCTGCCTAAACAGGGGTAGGCAAAGAGGTAGGTGACTGAGTTTTGATCCCTAGCAAGGGTCATGAGGCTACCGGAGTGAAGATTGATATTGGGTTGGTTGCTTCTTGCTTTTTTATTTAATTTCTGCACTATTTGCTATCATCAGGAGGAACGGAGGACTCTCCATTGCTTCTATTATTTATAATTATATATGCTAATTAGTCTGGCATACTAATTATGCAGAGCTGATTCTACTGAATCTCTACATGCAACCAGATGGTGCTTTAAGATGTAAGTTGTTGGTCATGAGGCTACCGAGTGAAGATTGTGATTTGGCGGAAGCAAAAATACTACCGGTAATCTATGTTTCTGACCCGTGGTTTATATACTGTTAGTCTTTGATTTCACGTAAGACTCGTGGTTTATATACTTTTATATACTCTGTTGTGTTGTCTTAATAGAATGCAGTATATTAATAAAAATTGTCCACGCCCATGATCTACTCGTGCCACTCGAAAAGGCGCGCTATGTGGGCCCATGCACCCGCCAGGTGAGGCCAGCCTCGAGCGGCAGCCCTGGCCCTGTCGCGAAGGTTGTGGGGAGTCTCGGCCAAGACTAACGCTGCTGGAAGCATGAGGTCACCATCGACGGTCCAGGCGACTTCGGCTGTGAGGGGAGGTAGCGCCAAGACCATCGGGCCGCGATCACGCATGCTTAGAGGATCATCACCAAGCCACCTTCCCTCAGGTCGCCGGGCAACCATCAAGGTCGGGAGGGGGCCTATGTCGCTCGCCATGAGGAGGCATTGTGCGATGACGACCGATGGGCAATGCATCGGTCGTGGTTGTGCGCCACGAAGCGGTGTCTAGGGCGTGGTTCGCTTGACCATCATCGGGACTGAAGCCAACAACAGCATGTTCGGGCTTCGCCCACCCCCTTCCCCTTCTAATGTGGTTAGATGGAGAGGCGCCCCTCGCTTCAAGTCGGCGGCGAGGGAGGGACATCAACCACCGCGGGATGATGTGACATGGTGGAGTAGGTGGAGATGGTCGCGGTGGAGGTGCGGGAGCGTAAAGCGCTGGTATCCGGATGATGGCTAGTGGCGCGTTTCCTCTATAGTGGGGATTTAATGCCGCATTCATGCGGTGCAGGTTGGAGCAGCGGTGTGGCCAGATCGCCGCTGAGATGCCCGACATTCAGATAGGTTGCGGCCACCGGGATGGCGCCAACTTCGAAGTACCATATTGACAACATCAGCTCAATGCCCAACGACAACCATGGCGGGCTGGATGGACCAGCGGCGCCAGGTGCCATTGGTATGGCCCGACCAGGATGATGTACCTTGGTGATGGGCATGGCATAGGTCGCCGTGCGTAGGCACTGCGGTGGAGGCGCTGATGTTGCCAATGCCGTAATCGTGCCGGATGTAGTTGGGGTCGCTGATGCGCTTGGTGCGGAGAGGTGCCACCGATGCAAAATGGAGGTGGTGTCGGGTGGTGCCGCGGATCTAAACCACGAAGCACTAGGGCAATGGTGTAGAGAAACTACGTCGGCGGTTGGTGCCCACTTGTACGCCCACCATGGGCGGAGCCATGCCTCTTCATGTTGATGTCGCGTTGTTCAAACACCATGGCGACATAGAGACGAGTGCGCCATGAAAGCATCCATCGCGGTTCCAAGGACCTCACGGAAATCCTCAAGGTGGCCATGGGAGAAGTTGACGCCCATCATTTGGGCACGGTGATAGGCCATCATGACCAAAAATGGAGAAGGAGGGAAGCATAGGAACCGGACGGTAAGCCATTGGTATACCTTTTGCTCTGGTTGGGCTCACTAACGCGATGTTCTAAAATCCACTTGAGATATGATCTCCAGGTAGAATTGGGTGTAGAGAAAGTGCTAATAACATGTTGTGAGTAAAAGTGAAAGAGACACAAGACGTAGGGAGTGAATTTGGTGTTCTATTCCATTGATCGCCCTGTTACATTTATACACCGCGAGGGATAGGTAACGGAACAAAAACTCCCCCCCCCCCCGCAAAGAAACCACGTAGACGCTTTCGCGCCATTATGGGAGGCCTTCATAGGGAACCCATAACGGGTAAGTGTTGAGGAATATTGGAAAGATGAAGTTTAAACTCTCACACGTTGGAACCGTAGATTATGCGGGGACCCAAAGGAAATCCTTGATGGATGAGATCATCCTATTACACTATATTTGTAACAGTGCCAACTGCATGATGTGTGACAAATGGCTGAGTGATTTTGCCTTCTAACTTTGTGTATTTAATCAAATATATGCCTCATAAAAACGCTACCTGTTGTAGCATCCTCTTTGAGGTTGAAGTTTTGGTATACCTAATGCATGCAAGACAGATAGAACTGATGACACTCCAATAATTGTAATTTAGGAATCCTAGTGATTCCTGAATGCAAATATAGGAGATTTGCATACATGTGTTTAGTCTGAATTTGCCAACAACTGGTTGTGGAAAGAAATCACATTGATCCTTGTTGACACCAACTTTGCATGTCCAAAATTTGTAAAATATATCATGTTAAATAAGTGATATATTGATCAAGTTTGATCCAAACATGACATAAGCAAACAAAACAAGAAATAGTATAATATATAATATTATTAAAGAGGGAAAGAAAATGATGGAGCAAAAAGAAAGAAGGGACATATATGTGTGCATACGCATTGATAAATGATCAGAGCCAAGCAATCACGTGTGTTACTCTCGACCATGGATATGTATGTATACATATATGCTTTCATATATACATGGCTAGATCCCATCGTCCAAAATTCCAAATAAATAATGATAGAGAATAATCATGATAATAATCTCAAAGAAATCGATATGCATGTATATATAGAGTACATCTATATGTACTTCAGATGCAAATACGGATGGCTTACAAGAATAGGCCGGCCGGCCGGCCACGCCGTAAATACGGGAATGTATAAAAGCACAATATACTTAGTTGGCTAAGCAAATGACAAGTTAATATAACTTGTAACACGCATGTATTGTATGCATGTGAGTTGGTCAACCTCAGAAAAGGATCAAAGTAGTATGGAAAATGAAGAGTAAACACGTGCATGTACGTGTGTATGCTGCCATGCATATACACGAGCTCATTAAACAGGTGAATAAAAATACTTGGCAAGAGCTCCATATACACATATACGCGTACTATCTCGTTGAGGCAACTTCCACATATCCGCGATGAGCGCGCATCAATTCAAACTATAGGCGCCGACGTGATTAGCAAGTAAGAATTCAAAGTGAGGAGCGTCGGTCTTGGTAACTACTCCCGCGCGCCATTGAGCCTGGTAACTACTCCCGCCAGGACTCGTATTCAAATCAAATCAAATCACCGCTTAAGTGATGAACGAGCGGGAAAACCAATGAAAGGGAGCGCCAATCTCCTGGCAACCGCAGGCTACAGCCTTACTCTATAAATAGCAGGCTCCTGTGATCGCTCAAAGACGGGCTCCATATTCCATACACTGCCGCCAGGCTGCGGCTGCTCGCCCAAAATACAAGCACCGCCAGGCCGCCCACAAACAACCGCCCACGAAAAAAGCCAAGCCAAGAAGACGCCGGAGTACATCGCTGCACCAGGCACAGCGCTCCCGAAGGATCCTGAAGGTGAGAAGCCGCATGGTGCTTCCGTGATCCTGCCTCTCTTCTTGCTTCCCAATCTCTTTCCGGCCGGCGGCAACTTCGTCGACGTCTTCGTCAACAACTCTGGTGGTCGGCAGCAAGCTTCGTATCTTCCTCTTTCTGGTACACAGGGCCAGTGAGGGTGGTAATCATACAAGGACGCTATGTCATGTCCTGGTGAAAGGTAAAAGTGCCGGTGATGGTTGCGCTATGCGCATGGGCTATATGCCCCTAAAAAGATCGGTTATGATCATGGTTGCGCTTACGCGCATGGGCTACATGCCCCGGTAAAAGATCGGTTGTGATCATGGTTGCGCTGTCTGCATGGGCTATAAGCCCCTGTAAAGGTGTAAAGGCCAACGGATGAGTGCCTTGGTAAAATCGGTGGATGCGCTTTGGCTCCACCGGTTCATGGTTCATGGTAAAATCGTGTGGTTACGATCTTGGCTTACGGCAAACGGCCTGTTGATCATCTCGTGTATGAGAAAAATAAAATAACTTGCATGCCAGATCAAAGAAAACTGCCTTGCATGCTTGCGTCTAAAATTTTGTCAAAAGAAATAGCAGCCATACGATGCATAAAAAAAAGATAACCGCATATTTATTTGTATAGCCACTGCATGCTTTTGTTTGTTAACTAAATATTACGTTCATGCATGTGTAGATCGCCATGGAAAGAAAAACTAATCATATATAGTTATATCAAAAATTTGCAAGTCACTGCCATGAAGAAGGGCCATGTGCTGGTTCATATCAGATTAACATGTTAATCACTTGTGCACTGGAAATCTTGTCAAAAGAAAAGATACAGTTGTGTACATGCACATGTATTCAAACCATGCATGTATGCATCTGAAATTACGATAAAAAGAAAATGGTAGCCATGTACTGCATAAAAAGACAACCATATACATGTATGTGTAACACGCCGGAGTACTGATGGCCACCAGTCCACTTACGGCAGAAAACCATTCCCAGATTGAGTGTACATAATCAAGTTGCATGCTCAAATTTAAACATTTGATCAAATCAATAAACAAAAGTAAAAGACGTTGCATATTGCGTCATCATGTTATAGCAAGCCAAAAACAAATTTATCCTCCTTGCCGATGCGCAAACCGATTTGAATGCTCAGATGCAAACTTAGTCTGAATAAATGAAACAAATAACTGCCTATATGTTAGCTGCACATCAGCACTCCTTCCGTGCACCTGCGGACGTTATCAAACCTCCTCCTATATATTGAAAAGCAGTCATAATTCCCTGCATTAAGTCATGTGCATCAGGTTGGCCTCAAATCAGCTCATGCCGTGCACGTCACTAGTAAAAGCTCGTATAAAATTGACAACCGTCGCCTATATGCATCCAAGCTCATCCTGCCTAGGACTGCATAGCAAAATGAACTAGGTTGTTCTATCCATGTCAAATATCGAATCTTGGTTAAATCAAAATATCAGGCCAAATCAAGTTAACTCAAATCAAATAAGATAATGAACTTCAGAGCAAATGACATGCCACGGTCATGCATGGACAAATTAAGCACGCGCCCATGGCCAATCATGACATTGCAATATGTCTTTTAATAAACCCCGGCAAGGTAAATGCTTTCACCTTAGCCCAAAGGAAATAGGGCACCATATGCCCAATGCGTTCATATATATCAGATCCTGCTCTCGTATGATCCAAAATTAGACTATGTCATTTAGTCTTCAAGATAAATCATGCGCATGCATACATAGAAATGTTCCAAACAGACTAATCTCATTTGGTCGGCATGCATAAATGCTAAATTCTTAATTGACCAGGTCATAGACTTGTCCAAGTAATTAAACATAAGCTCATCGCTAAGCCAATATATGATCATGTCCCTGCCTTGTCCAAAATTAGGCTATGCTGTTTTTTAAACCACGTGCATGCATGATACAATGCACCAAGTGAATGATTCACCAAACAAATAAATTAATCTCTCTCCATCGACATCCATATATGTCAAAATACATGTAGCTAAATACATACATGGCCAAATGAATAAATAAAGGACATATGTCAAAAGTCTAAATAAAGAACAAATAATCATTAAAGTGTGCATGAATTAAATATGTGCATATACCATGGTTCCCAAAAGGCTAGTCAAGCTAGCAACCCATCATACGAGGAGTCTATGTTGACTCCTATCAAATAAAATGTCATTATTAAAGGAAATGACCATCATCATGTGCAAGATATGTGCATGCATCCATCCATCTGCGACTACAAGACTGAAGACCTTGTTTCCTTTTGTAGTTTGTAATAGGAAGCCATATGATGTAATCTACTTTTTATGTATTCATGCTTTGGAACTCTTAATCGTGGGTGTTCTCTTCGAGATGTAATTAACATAATTTTTATGCAAATATAAGAATTATGGAAGTATGGACTCGCAATACCTGTTCTTTTATGTTTGTCCCGCTTAAATTTCAATTACATCTAAATTTGTCTCTCAGAACGCTTGAGGGCGGTCTTAACCCGCCCGTTTTTCCGTCATCAATCCTCTACACCTTGCATTTGCTCAATTGATTTACCGGAAATCAAAAATAGTATTCCGCAACCAATTGCACGTGATTTAGTAGATCGGAATTGGACAACCAAATCAAAATCCCAACACAACAAGAAGGAAGAAGAGATACATCCTTGGAAATCAAAATCCATTGCTGCCATCCCCCTGCTCCTCCGGTCAAGCGATGCGAAACGTCGATATGTCCTCCATATCGTCTACTACTTTTATGCTATGGAATGGGAATGAATGTTGACTAAATCTGAAGCATGTTATTTGGCTTAGCGGTTGAATGTGAATCCTCCTCCTCTTCTCTGTGATTCTCTATGGTTCTTTGATTGCTTGAAATATAAATGAATAGCAGGAATAATTAAATAAATCAGCCAACTCTTTGGTCTACATTCCCCGCAGACCGCCGTGTGTAGTATTATCGTAATGGCTTTCTAAGCGGAAGAAGCTATTTGGTGAGGGAAGCAAGATTAGAGGAGATTTGTCCGAAATGTCAAGATATCGCGAGACAATGCACCGACTACAATGGTCGTGGGCACATAGAAGGTCAATACAAGGTGAGAATGGCTTAATGGCAAGTATTTCAAAAGTTGGTGCATCATCATGCATACTATTGGGGAATTATGGGGCTTGATAATGTTGCATGATGTTCATGGAAACCTGAAATAAATATGTAGTAGCATATAAAGGATAATGGGGTAGCTATGGGCATGTAACCAAGGGATTGATTACATATTTCGTGAATATGTGGATTGCTAAATGTAAAACATGTGCCGAAATTACGAACCATATGTAGAGTTGAGGCGTGATGTGTTGGATTGCGATAGAGAAAGAGGGAAGAAAAGGGGGCAGCAAATAGAAATTGAAGAAGTGGCACAACATTCCACGGGTAGATAAGCAAACATGGAAATTGAGAGACGTGGGGCACTTGTTCATGTGTATTTTTTTGTATTGTACTTGTTTGACTATAAGAAACATGATTTTGTGTATGAAGAATGAAACAACATTGATAAGTCCGGTGGTGCCACTTTGAAAGAGAAGGCAAACAATAACCCTTGGGGCATTGGGCCCAAAATTGGGGACAAGAAAGTGTCGCTTGTGGGAAGTATGCCACACATAATGTGTGGACGTGCCTCTCCTTGGAACATAATAGAGAGTCTAGAAGCAAAGAAGAACAAAAAGGAGAGGGAGGCCACCGGGCACTAAAAATAAGAAGGAAAGTTGGATGCAACATACCGATCGTGAGCGGTCGAGTCTCGGATAGCTGTTTGGCTCTCTTCTCTAGGTCCCGCAAGACACCACGAAGCCCCACAATTTCCTATGAAACTTCAGTTCTCTTCTTTTCAACCGAAATCGCCTCATGAGTGGTGGCTAGAAGAGCATTCTCCCCGAGTTGAGAGCTCATGCTTCATTGCACTAGTGGCTTGTTCCACTTGCCCGGTGCTTGCCTCAAAATCGAATATGTGCAACCCGATTCTTGCCGAGAAATAGTGACTAGCCTATTCAACATGGTTTTGACCCCCTAGATACTAGCGAAGTTCTCGGGAGGCCGGTTGAAGTACTTTGTAACTTGGCACAATTGGTCGCTCCCTTAGTGTGTTAGCATTTAGTCCTTGAGAGTCGTCTATACCACCGACGGGTAGTCGCGAGGTATAGCTTCTCAATCTCCGATGTATAAAGGTTATAAAGGCAACCTGATCGATTTTCATGTTCTCTTGGGCTAGTGTATCATCAACTAACACGAGCCAGGACGAGGATCCAACAACCGGATCCATCTCCGAATCGCCTATTTCCTAAGAAAATAAGAAGAGAATGAAAGTGATTATGGTAAAGGAATAAATCAACATTAGTCTATAAAACATACTATGGTTGGCCTGTCCAAGTAGGCCGAATTTGTATGTTCAAGAAATGTTGCAGACACACTCTTCCAATGATTGTTTATACCGCTTCTTTATCCATGAGGGATGCAAGAAAACCCAGACGACATTCTTCAGTCACCTCGCACCACAGTCAAATCTTGGGACGATAGGCGTCGAGTAACGAGAACTGGGTGTGCATGATAGTCATACTGTCTATCCCCATAATCAACAAAGTTATAAAGGTTGTTTCGACCCGTGGCTTTGTAAAATGAAGTTGAGTGGTGCTTTGTGAAAGTATCGAACCATCGAACCCAAGGCGGTAGCATGGGCGACCGCGAGATCCATCCGGTACAAGAGGTGAATCCTTATATATCGGGCGAGAAGGTGTTGCCAATGAGCATATGTTATCCCAACCGCAGTTCGAGTCACTAAACTGACCAATGGAGGATGTGGAAATCGACTTGAATCAAAATTGTCGGGCAACACACTCCCTGGATGATATGGCTCTAAAACACAAAAGTCCTGCATTTTGTATGTAGCGACCCTCCATGGAAGCAAACCACGATGAAGCGATAGATCAAATATTTTGCGAGCCTAGCCAAATTTGATTGGGCCTCGAATGCCCACCAATAAGTTTATCACGGATTCCATAAGATATTCTTGTCCCTACATAAAAGCTTGTGAGAACTCTTCGGCTTGAAAAAAGCAAACTTCTTGGACATAGTATTTAGCATGGTTGACCTCATCGAAGGGTACAAAAAATAGGGATGTTGATGTATCTCCGACTTTTTACCAAACACCGCCGTATATAATCCTCAATCCAACCAAATAAATAATGAACATGCCAAAGCCTCCTCAAAGATGCATGGTCGATTGGCTTGTTCTGATAAGCCTTAAGGAATAATATAAAGAACATAAAGCTGGTTGTGCCAAAGCAAAGTGACGACCCACTACCATCCACGAGGTCACACCGATGCGCTGGCCGAACATATGGTCCCCCTCCAACAACAGCAAAGCAACATATCCGAGCGCTAGGAACGTTGCGGTATATATGTTGGAGAACTCACTACTATCAAAGTCCGAGAAATTTTTAGAGGTGTAGTGAAAATAGTGACACCACTTATGGAACGTAACTCATCCACCGGCCCTTGAGTTCGTACCATGCTCGGTACAAAAGTGATAAAGTTTTCGAATACGAGCGTAGATGGCTCCATGTCGTACTGGGTAGGATGAACTCCCTAATAAGGTTAAGCCATCCAATGGAAAACCGCCATGTTTAACATGACCGTAAGAGTGACCGCGGCGCTCCCCACAAGGGAATATAAAGGAGTTCGTGGATGAATCCCACCTCTCCAGTGAAGCTCTCATCAAAGGAAAGGATATAGAGTACCTTCCCAACGAGCGTAAAAATTGCTCCATAAATATAGTCCTTGCCCGTTCATCCCCCTTGAGATGAGATGAATGGTCCGTTAGAATCTTGGCGGCCCATTCCACGATAGCCATTGGCAATCGAGATATTTGGCGATTTCAAAATTTCCCCACCTAAAATCTCTTGACACTTTGCTTGGGTGCCCAAAGGTGACGCCCTAGTAGATTGAGGCATAGGGATCGACATGTGAAGACAAATGAGCTAGAAAAAGAAGGTCGGGACATCCACGCCAGTTCGGATCAAAGAAATTAAAATTTCCTTCAACTTGATGTTCCTCCATGAGTACGGGGCATGAGATTTCATTAACAAGAGGTTCATACGGCTGCAACTTGGCTACTTCAAGCAAAGACATCTTATGAGGATGAGATGGCGGCGACACATCACCCATCTAAAACAAAAAATATACGGAATAAATGAATGACATAGTACGATCCACGAATGAATATATTGACAATCCTATGATCTTGTTATACTAGAGATGTCCGAATTAGTTAAATTTATATTTACGTGACAAGACGAGAAATTAATTTTTCGCACATGGCATAAATAATTTAGAGAGATCCTTAATTTTTAATGCACACAACAAAACAAGTTCCTGCTTTTACTAGCACGTCTTTACCTCTACCCTTGACTGATATTGGCCTTTGCTGCAAACGCACCAATGTGCGGGGATATTGGCTATTTCCTTTGTGACATCCTCTAAAACTTCAAGCAATCTTCTATAGGTCGCATTAGACTTCGCTCATTAATCGACGCCTTCATAGCTTTTTGGTATTAGTGTCTTTACTCTATAGCTCTCTGTGTACTAATTTAGGCCTAGTAAAACAAAGGATGGAAGGAAGGATGAGACTCATCAATACGAAAATTGAAGAAGCTCAAGCGAGCAAGGACTTCGTTGGTAGAATAGAATAATAGGTATTGAAGCATCTCGCCTCCTCATCTCCCTTGACCGATCCCTAAAAAGGAAAAAGAGAAGGTTATAACCATTGAAATGAAAATGATGGATATGTTGACAATGAAGATGAAGCATACCGGATGTATAGTAGTATGCAAAGAACCATGGCCCTCATCATCATAGAACTCAATGTATTTCATGTTGAACAAGGCGAGTCATTTAAATCCTTTTGGTAAGGCACTTGAATAGGGACACATCTCCAATTTGCAAGTTGGGGAATGTGCGGGTGCAAATAATGCAAGAGCAACACTAAGGCGTTGCATCGAGTGTATGGCCCATTTGAGAATGATGTGTATCCCATTTGACCTCATTGTTAGAGCTATAATCCAATTGGATCAAGAACATTGACATGGGAGTGGCCAAGATTGATATAGTACACAGAACAATGATGATGATGTGTAAGGCCGGAAAGAATACTTGCAAGTTGTGAATACGAAAGAAATATAGTTTTATTGGCATAGTACAAAAGAAAAATTGATACGATTACATAGACCAATGACAATGAAAATGTACAATTGATATACACATACCAACTTTGCCTTTTTTTTTAAGTCTGTCACGGGAAGGCAACACTTGATAGCTTCTCCTATAGAGTCCTGACCACTCTAAGGCCGAGTTCTGTGAAAACTAAGAGACACTGACTTAAAAATCTCTGACTTAACAATCTCCTATATAGCATGAATGGAGTGAAATGAATGATATATGAAGAGAGGAAAAGTTGAATGAGTAATTTTAAAATTGTAGAGACACGCCCGAGACAATAGGAGAAAGAAAAATATGGAACCCATGGCATTACGGGCGGACATCCAAGTCATCTTGAGCTATGCATTTGACAAATGCATCCATGAACAGAGGGTCTATGAACTTGCCAACGCTAAAAGGAAAGAGCAATATTGCTTTGCCTTTCAAAGAGTATCCCAAAATGCATCAAAAGTTTTTCAAAATGGAATTGAATAAGAATTTTGAAAAAAGGACGAAAGAGATTGGTGTCTTGTAAATGAAAACCGGAGCAACTTTTTCAATGAAGTCTCATCTGAATACGAGGAAGGCATGCATACGCAAAGTGAAGACTCAGATTGGGTGGAGGACGAGAAATAATGCCATGCTTGAAGGGTGAATAAAACTTTGATGGCTTCTTGGTTACTCTCTTTGAAACAAACTTGAATAGGGGAATATCGCCTAGAATTGGCGGAGTTCATCGACGAAGTTGTGACTTGTCCGGTTGTTGTCTGCGCCCTCTCTAGATAGTTTGGGAGCATTTGGAGCATAAGGAGAGATGTGGTCATGTGGGGAATGGTGTGAGGAACATGAAGCAGGTAAGCTTCAGCGAGATTGGTCCTATGGGTTTACAAAGGGAGGACATGAAATAAAAGTGTATATTTCTTGAGGGAACATGAAAGATAAATTAGTAGAATAACAATAAGCCTGCACTCATCACTATGGTGCAATCTAGTCAATTCTATGCGAGGGCACATGAAGATGCAAGTGTCCATTTGCAACACTTTCTCGAGATCTGTAGCACCTTCACCATCAAGGAGTGACACGTGATGGAGGAGTGGAAATCTAGTCCAACAGGGGAAGATGGGTGGTCAATGTTGTCGAGGTAGCACAACCGATCATTAAAACATTAGTAAAAAAAATGTAAGAGATTAAAATTAATAGGATCAATTTCAAAATAAAGGACTCTATAGTTCAAGAATGTAATAGCGAGAAGAAATCAGAATGAATTATGATAAATGATAATGTATACAATATGTAGAATGGGTAGTCAAGAACATGAAGTGAAAGGACAAATTGGTTATTATGTTCAAATGATAGTAACATATTTCAAAAAGGTAAAGCATGCATACAAGAACAAGGAAAATAAAGAAAACAACTTTATAAGACTAGAATGACACCAATTCTAATCTTAACCTAAAATGTACAACGGTTGCCTAACATGGTTATAGTTGCGACGTAACCTTTTTTGTTATGTATGAAGATTAGAAACAAATAAAGATTACACATTTTCATTGAATAAGATCATTCAAATAAATATCCTTCTTTGCACCTATCGGAGAATCTGATGGTGGAAACAATTTGACACTTGCCTTAGAGCAACTCCAACAGTTCCCTATTTATGGTTTGGCAATTGCCCTTTGCCAACTTCCAAATCCAAATACCAAGTCAAAAAAAATCATCTCCAACAGTTTGGCATAATTCACTTGCCAAACTCAGATCTAACTTACATCGGGAACCTGAGAGAGAAATAAAATTTTATTTGTGCCCTTCCACCTCTTGGACACTTGTATCGGGAACCCGAGATAGAAACAAAATTATGTTTAAGCCCTTCCACCTCTTCTAACACGTACGATGCACCGCAAATGCCAAAAGTCATAGCGCAAGCATTTTTGCGTGCATGAAGGCTAGATTTGCCAACTCTCCCCAAATGGCAAACATGATTGCCAAACCGTTGGAGGATCAATTTTGAGATTTTTGGCAAAATATGGGAATGTCAAACCCAAATAGCAAACCGTTGGAGCTGCTCTTAATAGATGAATTATGAGGAACAGTTGACTGAGGGACGGACGGCTCCATCCAAAATGATGCAAGCTCAAAAGGCTTGTGCTTCACATGATCACGATACAAAATTTAAGACCTAGATGTGTGTGTTGTGATCCAAAAAATCATCAATCTCTTAATGAACAGGACAATAATGATTCAACCCCACATGTTCAATGATTTAGAAAAAATATGTTGAAAACTAAAATTCTAGTACACTTTGAAGATAAATGGCACCATAAGAACAATATGTAATTAACGGTTTTGAATCAATTAGATTTGCTTGGTTGTAAAGCTAGATATAATTCATGAAAAAGACACTAAACCGAAGCACGGCAGAACAAGGTTGTAAAGAACATGCTCCATGGGCATAACATGCTTTCAAAAATTTCAAAGTCCCCACCGCTTTGGATTAACACCTTCCCTTTTCAACTTCAATGAGTCGCAAAACTACGTCCCTCACCCCCGTAGTTGCTTGCCGAATGAAATGTAACATGAAAAATATAGCACAAATCGATTAAAAGGCAATTCTACATCAAGTTGTTATAAGCGGAATGACAATAATGAAAATGTAATAAAGTAGCGACCTAAGTACAAGAGAGCAATCAAACCGGAGAAACAAAGTGAGTTTTTAGGTGTAGTCACTTTGCATATCACCAACTAATTTATATATATACGAAACAAGCTAAATTCATTTAACTTATAAAGTTCTAAAAACATTTGAGCACGTGCCTCGAGATGTTCTACTACAATTACAGTAGAGGACCATAAAAAATACATCACTTATGGGCAATATCTAGTGATAAAAGATATGACCATTGAAACAGATTAAATAAAACATCAAACATGCAAATTATGAAATTACCATACTTTCCCCGGTGCTTAGCTCCCATGTAAAGCACTAACACATCCACCCCAACTTTTTTTTTATGAAAGAAAAATACAGACACAAAGCAATGAGTTCTTGAGAGTCGAGAGCGGGCACAACACATTACCGCCACTAGAGCATAGGGGGGAGTGGAGGACTGCCAGGCATCCGCCGCACACACAAATGCATCCACCGAAGTTTATTTTTTTCATAGCACTTGACCGAGCAATGAATGTTCATTGCTTTGCTAATACAACCAGGTTAGGACTCCTTTTTTTTAAAGAAATGACATTGGCATAAGGCATATTAGACAAATAACATATGGAACCATACCAATCCGCATTGATTTATCTATACAATCCCTACAAATCCAGTGCAAACACACCATGATTGTCCTTGTCTTTAGAATAATCCTGCAAAATAGGATCAGGCACACACATTTTGCACATAGACCAATGCTACTCACAATTTCACCACAGGATCATTACACCGGAAAAAGGTGATGTTCACAATGGCATAAGAGATGGACAGAACAGGATGAGAAGGGCTTGAAATTATTAGCCCTTCCTTTTTTAGGAAACTGATACTATTAGCACTTGAGCAGTAATTGGACCCTAAAGAGAATTCTTAAGCCACCCACAATAATATGATGTAAAATCAGCCATGGAATAGATCCCTATAAATGAAAATAGCAGCATTTTTTTTGATAAAGAAACAGTAATAATAAGATTGTGTCATAACAAAATAAGAACTAATAAGATTAATATTTCTTAATAAAACCTTGTTAGATTAAAATTTGCTACCTCTGAATTCTATTGACTGCAATTTTGTTCTGGGATTGAAACTTTAGCTAGCAACACACGTTTTATTCCTTAGAGCATACCTCCTATTAAAATCAGAATTATTCACGAACACGGAACACTTCAGTAGCTCTTGATGCCGTGTATGAATTTGGAAGCGTGCTTCCTCTCGAATTCAGTTCAGATTCAGTTGTAGGACTGCGTATACATACCTAAAAGTTATTTGTGCAGACGGGGAACAGTGATGCTTAATCGCCCAACCATGATAAGAGTTAAGGTTTAATTCTCATAGGCAAAAGCTATATGTTGTGGCTAGTTCATTTTTCTTCTCCTCATGAATTTTTTTACAACTCTCTCGCATAAATGAAAAAACAAAAGTAAGCCATCAGCAGTACTATGGGTGCATAAACAATTACTATGTCCATTGCATACACATATATTGGTAACTACGACAATGATGTTATTTGACCAAAAAGAAAGTTCACAATCGGACCAAGAAATCAAACTGATAAGCAAAATCTTGTCAAAGATTGTACCAAGCCAACTATTAGAGCATGACATAATTTATGCAAACTTGCACCATTTGTACAATTAGTAACTGGTGATTATGTTAACGTGAACAATGATTTCTCTTTTTAGATAGTAATCGATATCTCTACTACAATTAAGTTCTCCAAGTTTTGGCTGAAAAAGTTCGGATCAAGATTGAGACACATCTTCTTTGGTAGCAAGGTGTCCGGGATTGTGAACCGGGGGCATGAGGCCATCCCAAGATTCCAAGATTAGCGGGCGGCGCAGGAGACACAACATGCCGTTGACCGGGGGGCGTTATCGGGCTCGCCACCATCCGGGACAGCGACATATATTGGCGTGGGAGGCGGGCGCGGTGTGTCGTCGCCGAGGTGGAGTAGCAAAGCGCCCTCCTCAACTCTTCCAAATGACGTTGGCGCGGTGATGGCCCATCGGCTTGATAGTGTCGGTGTCCGACGAGGAGATATGAGCCATGCCATTGGGGATTGATGGCTATTGGCGTCTTGTTAGGTAACATATCACATTACAGCCGCTATGCCATGCATCGTGGGGAGTCAATCCCCACCGGGTTTGATTGCTTGGGTGGCCTTCCTTGACCGGGTGGCACAACCATGCATCGTCGGCGAGTCAATCCCGCCGGGTTTGATTGCTTGGGTGGCCTTCCTTGACCCATGTGGCCTTCTTTGACTCCCTTGATGATTTTTTTTTTTTTGGCGCATGCCTTCCATGCAATGGTGGAAATTATTTCATGCTTGCCTTCTATGCATGGTGGCATTGAGTTTTTTTTTTTTTTTTGCCTTCCATGAACGGGAGCGGGATCCCACGGCAGGTATGGGCGATGGGAGGGGGGGGGGGTCGCATGGCGGGGTATGGCGAGTCGGCAACAAAGTCACACCAAAAAAGAGTCTTCCTTTTTCGTTCTTTTTTATGTTGTAGAGATATAATTGCAATTATCTCTAACCGTAGGCTAGCTTTGCAATTATGTTAACATAAGACATCTTACGTGTTTCTATATATCATTACAATAGATGTGTGACACCTCTACACGCATGTTTTTTCATCGGCCGTCAAGATACCGCTCCCTCTACATGCCTAAGATTTTTCTTCCTCATCCTAGGGACAATTTTCTATTCTATTGATTACATGGCGTATTTCCCTTCTATTCTAGCTCTTGGCGCATATGATCGTGTTGCCATTGCCTAGATTTTCCTCCATTGAGGGTGAATACCTCCAAGGGGGATATGCATTTGTAGTGGCCATTGCCACGCTACCTCCAATGCCTCCTGTTTGAACCCCGCCTCTAAGTCCATTGGATGCAGCATCAACACAGGCACTCAATCTATGACCCCCTCCATCTTGGCCTCAGTCCCACCCGTGTGTGCATTATGTGGCGGGCAGTGGACATGAGTTTTTTTATTTTCCTTAACCTACCTTTGCCTTTTCCTTTTTCCTCTCTGCTCATGTTGCTTCTCTCACTCTTGCAAATAATTTTTTCCATCATAGGTCAAGCACAAAGACACTTAAAGTAGTCTTCATGCTATTGAGGTTATTATGA
Source organism: Hyparrhenia diplandra (assembly GCA_015847255.1). Lineage (NCBI taxonomy): Eukaryota > Viridiplantae > Streptophyta > Magnoliopsida > Poales > Poaceae > Hyparrhenia > Hyparrhenia diplandra. The sequence goes on along the minus strand of JADLZK010010867.1, from coordinate 60,366 downwards.
TCATTAAGATTACAAAGAAAAAAAAAAAGAGAAAGGAATACGACATATGACTTATCTATTTTTGTTCTTGAGGTTTACAATGAACAAATCAGAGACCTTGCCACGCCTCCATCTAAAAAGTATGAAACATTATTTATAAGTCATTTTTTTTGTTTACAATAGTGTAGGATGTTGTGTTAAATCAACATTCACCTTTTTGGCGTTCTACGCTGAAGTTTAGGGAGAGTAGCGAAGGACATAATACCCCTAGATTAGTGGAGGCCAAAACTAAGGACATAAAGCAGGTTTGGTGTATTTTGTAAGCTAGAAACAATGCTAGGATTGTTGGTCAAACAATGTTAATGAGCACAACAATTCGCTCCCACTAATTGGTCATCGTGTTTGTTACCAAATCTTTATTTTTTTGTCTATGATCCGATTGATTGTTGTCCAAATGGTTCTTCTTTTAACCTTTATAACTTTTATTCATCATGCTACACATCACGGTGAGGGCTAACAACATGTTTAATGGAGAATGTACAAAGCGTAGGCTTTAACTTGTAGATTTGGATGGAAGTTAGAGTTTAAGCCAAGTCGGTTGTGCAAGTTTAACGACTTAAGGAAGCACAAACTAGCATATCACTTTCTGCATTGGGTTGTTCAGCTTGCACTCTAGTCTTGTCTAAGTACTCACTTCTAGCCAAATCTTACTTTTTGTACATTCTTCATTAAACAAGTTCTCAACCCTCACCATGATGTGTAGCATGCTAAAGAAAAGTTATAAATGTTGAAAGAAGAACCATTTGAATAGCAACCAATCAACTCAAACATAAAAAACAAGATATGGTAATGAAAACAATGACCAACGAGTCGGAGCAACTACTATGGTCATTAACTTGTTTAAAAGAACCCAAGCATTGCTTCCGGTTTGCAAAAATGCGCCAAACCTGGTTTATGTCCTCGATTTTGACCTCCACTAATCTAGGGGTATTATGTCCTTCCCAACTCTCCTTAATCTCCAGCCAAAATGCAAAAGGTGAATTTTGATTGAACACAACATCCTACTATTGTAAAAAACATATATGACTTATACAAATAATGTTTCATCCTTATAGAAGCATGCCAAGGGCTTTGACTTGTTCATTGTAAACCTCAAGAAATACTAATTGATAAATAGTATGTGATACTTCCTTTCTCTTTCCTCTCCTTTTGCAATCTCGATTAGTTCTTCTAGAGTACTATAGTTAACACCCCTATTACTCTCGGTCCCTTCCATGGTAAAAGTCTTTTCGTGTTCTTGTTGTCCATATAGGCAAAGATGCATACATTGTAGCCATCTAAGACATAAGTGACTAGTGAAAACGTGTTGGGGTACACAACATTTGCTCATTAATTTGAGTTGCACGTTAAACCATGGAAATCATACAAGGGGAATTGTTTAGAGGGAACATAATAGTGTCTAGTATTCTTTTTGTTTAGCCAAACAAATGAATGTACAACATGGTGACAAGATTACAATTCTATAGAAAAAGGAGTATAGTGGATACATAATTTTGGTTGAAAATATGATACACGGATACATTTTATAAATTTTCAGTTAAATAAATAAATAATAAGGCATATTTGGCCATTTACCAATTCCAAATGAGCTTCACCTCTCGTGTAACTACTAAGGCCCCGTTTGGCAGGTCTTTGGTTGAGAAGGAGCTAAAAATAGTAGCTTCTCCCGGCTCCACATCATCTTGCGTGGCGTTGTGTGAGAGCATGTTCTAAGGAAGAAGATGTATTGCCAAACAACTTACCAAAATGGCTCCTGCTCCACTAATAGAGCTATTCATGAAGCTGAAACTAAAAAAACGGCTTCACTAGTGAAAATAGAGCCGTGCAAAACAGGACCTAAGTTTTTGGAATGGGCAATATTTCACTTCCATAAAAGCTTTTCCTTCACAGCTTTAGGTCTCGAGCCTATGGTAGCACTAACACTACGAAAATTGAAGTTGACTTCTACTCACATCTACATAGAACTCAACTCAAGAAGGGAAGGTTATAAAGAAAAACCTAGGAAGGGGATGCGGGGATGAGAAGCAAGCAACGAGAACTTGAAGAAACGTGCTAGATTGACAAAGTGAGCAACATTGAACACATCGGAGTCACCAATTGTTGCATCCACACTGGGTCACCGGCGGCTGGCTGCTGCTGAGTGCTCACTCAAAGCAGGTTGCAATCAAACCGCCGTAGGCATGGCTCGGTGGCGGAGGACGAAGATGGGATGCCAACATTGCAGCTTCAGAGCTTCGTCTCCGGTGCAAGCAAGAACCATCGCTCCTTTGTGAAGTTGTGCGACAATGCTTGTGTGTGCCGGGTGCGTATGCGCACATGCACGAGAGGCGACGTTTTGTTTCTGTTATCCTGCTGGTCGTGAGGCATCGAAGGAGTAGAAGGAAAACGTTAGCTGGCTTGGGCTGGGCTGTATACGCCAGATACATATCAACCAACATATACCCAATTTGTTTTTATTAATTTTTTAATTTGGATACGTATCTGTTGCGTAATCCGGCGCATATCCATATCGGATGTGTCACAGATATGGGATATCCATGCATTTTTTTTAGATAATGGATATTATTTCATACCTGGCTTCATCTATACCAATAAGTAGAATCGCACCAATTATTACAAAAATAAGGCCATAGGCGAGAAAAAAGAAAAAAAAAAACCATTTAAGAGTTCTAGAAGTCATCCACGGCTTTCGCTTACACAACAAATAAGCGGGAATACACCGCCAGATGCACGGCAACAAAGACTAGGAATCTAGGGGGGATAACTATGTTGGCACCAACACTAACAACCAAGGAAATTTTTTCAAAAGTGGCGTCTCCAACAAGATCGTCGCCCGCCCAAGAAGCGGAGCTGGATTTTCACCTGAAAGATCTCCATGGCGCCTTGGGTTGAAGAGAATTGAGCTTGACGCCTCCAACAAAGAAGTGGCGCCCAAAAGCGTCACCGCCCGTCTGAATGCGACAATTGTCCCACGGATTCATGTCATTGCGTCAATGTCAGCGAGGAAGACCGCCGCCGGGATCCGTAGCAAAGAAATTTGGGAGACACCACCATCATCCACACGTCGCGGCGCCAGGGCTTTAGAACCGGGAGGGAGATCGGATCGGTCGTCTGGCTTCGGATAGGGCAATCGTCGAGAACGTCCACCGAGCGACCCCGCATACCCACCCATGCCTCGACCCACCCATGCCTCGAGCGACAACCAGCCTCCATCGGTCGTCGTATCTCCTTCCCCTACTACCTCCGCCTCGCACCTCCAACCTCGACCCTAGATGCGCCCCCCGAGCGGCCACCGCTTGGTCATCGTCGTGCACTCCGCTAGATCCGGCCAGCGACGTCGAAGGCATGGCCTTCGACGCACGCCCTCGCCCGGCAGCCACCACGCGCCTCCCGCGTCGCGACGCTGACGCCATCCCGCCGCCATCCTCCTCCCGCACCAAGATGAGCGGGACCCTGGGCGAGAGCCTGCGCCGCCCTCCTAGGGAGTCGCCGGGCCTCCCGGTGGCTCCCGCCAGCGCCGGGCGCAGGTAGATGGCCGATGGCGGCGGCCTAAGCGTGGTGGCGGCTAGGGTTCCCCTTGTCGCCCTTGCGGGGAGAGCCGACGCGGGGTCAAGGGTGCGGGAGAGCGCGACCAGGGAGTTTTGGTCATGGGCTATGGATATCCATGTATGTTACATAGGTACAACCTCATTCAAACACCAAAGTTATCACTAATATACCTTGATAATCCCCTGGTGTCAACACTCTATCAAACTTATGTCTTTTTAGTTGTTCTACCATTTGCAATTACAATGTTCGCATTAGGGGATCCATGGAAATCCACTACACATTTCTAGCCTGATGACACACCTCGCTCCTTTGCTTAAGGTATTGCACTGACAGAAAACCTGATATTTCCTAAAATAGTTGAGGAAGACAAAATACATTGCTAGGTAAATTTTGAATGAATAAAGGTTGGCACGCACAATCCTTTTTGTCTTTTCTTTTGGAGTTTGATTTCATTTTTAAAAACAAAATCTAATCTCAGGCTTCTCTCGGAGATTGTGAATTTTGAATTTTAGGCCGTTCTGGTTTGCAAGTAGTCTGGTGTTTTTGTGTATCAAACTTAGGATACTTGTGAGATCAACATGTTACCATTTGTGATGGCCTAATTCTTTTGCAAGTACTTAGTTGGTTCTATTTTTCTTTATTTCGGACTTTTTGGATTTCCTATCACCTACATGGTTTGCTGCATTGCCAACAATCGTAAAGGTAATAATATGATAGGTAAGTTTTTAATGTTCATATATAGGTACTAATGAATTGTTCTTTATTGTTACCATCTCTTGTCATAGATAAGTGTTTGAGAATTTGCCAGAAAGTTCTCTAGGTTTTATATTCCTAGTTTATGGGTACTGGAAATTAAGAATTCTTGAAAATAAGTGTTTCCCCGCACCAACAAGAATTTCATGTAACAGAAATTGAGAAAATATCCATATGTACTTATTGATTTTGATGTGTCATCGTCATTACTGTCATGTTTCACAAGCTAACTACTCCATTACTTGGTGCAGGAATTCTTTGCTATAGAAAAAAAAAAAAAAAAGTTAAAGCCATATCATGTCCCTTTGTTAGAAATGTTCTACAAAGGGACCATATTGATTATTGGGTATACCAGAAATTTATCCCATTAACTAAATCTTTGTTATATATGTTGTATAAATGATGATTTTTTGTACATCTCCCTATGCAAAATCTTTTAGTTTTCCTTTATTTCCTTTTTATTTTCTTACCAAGCTAGGGTTGCATCGGTGCTAAACCTCCTTCCATTCTAAATTATAAGTCGCTTGAAGTTTTTTTGTACATCCATTTTGCTATGCATCTAGATATATTATAAGTCGCTTTTGACTTTTTGGTACATCTATTTTGCTATACATCTAGATATATAGCAAAATATCTAGATGCATAGTAAAATGGATGTAAAAACGTCAAAGCGACTTATAATTTGGAACGTAAGGAGTATCTTTTCGCACTCCAACTTATGCTTGATTTGTGAATAATGGGCATCTCTGAAATAGTCTTAATTGATGACAATGCTGCCAAGCTTTACATTTTAATCATAAGCGACACTTCTCCTTAGTAAACAATGCTATATTGGATTGACGATACCTAGAAGCTCATTGAAAAGTATTATTATCCAAATGATTTATAGCATATACAACATAGAATCACTAAATGTGTCGCGTCACTGCACAATGGCCTCGTCCTCTACAAGATGGCAATCTGAGTGCCGTCCTAAGGTGCGTGTCAGTTGGACAAATTGTGAAGAAAATGTCAGTATTTTTTGTGCCAGTGCCATGGTGGTGATTGGTATTACCACAATAGTAAATCATTGTTTCTTTTCTTTTTACCTTGTGTTGGTAGGTTGTGGAGAATCCTGTTGCCACGGTTCATATTTTTTATGGGCATCGCAATCTAGTATGGAGATTATGAGAGGAACATTTAACTAGAGGTACAACAGTCATGGTAGCACCGAGCTAACAGAAGGCAGGCTAAGGGTGCTGGACGCATGTCTTATGTAAAGGACTAGATTTTTGTATTATAGTGGATGCATTATTTTGGCTGAGAAATGTAGTGAGAAAGAAGGACCAATAAATTTGTATTCTTGAAGATTTTTATGGTGCTTGATATTTGTATAGGATGTGCAAGATATTTTTGATACTCATATCATAATTCATGATGCTTTACGGAGGTATGAACTTTTTATCATATCAAATTGTTTATGATGTTTATTTTGAAGTTACAGTAAAATTGATAATATTTCCAGTTTGAGTACAAAATGTTTTTCATAACTTGTGTGTGGCGCACGTGCATGACTAATAGATCCACAAAAATGGTACAGAAAACACATTATTCCGCTCCTGATCATGCATTTTTTTTCAGAAAAATACTCACATCCGGCTCGGAAAATGTGTCATATTAGCGTTCAATCTCTCAAAAAACATGTGATTCTAAGCTGTGGTAATTATTTTTGTATGGTCACTTTCATACTCCCTCCGCTCCATAGATATTTGTACATCTCATTTCGAAAAGTCAAACATTTCTAACTTTAACTTAGTGTACATAAAAATAACCATGTTTACAATGTGTAACAAGTATCATAAGATTGACATTGGAACATATTTTTGTAATAACAAATATTTAAATATATAAATATTGATGTTATTTTCTATATAATTTGTTAAAGTTAAAGGAGTTTGACTTCTCGAAAAAAGAGACGTGTAAATATTTGTGGGATAGATAGAGTATTTTATACTGTTGTGTTTTTAGTATTGTTCCACTACTATCATGAACTTTCAAAGAATATATACTCTAGATATATGTGTGGACTAAAGGGTGCAAGAGCAGGAAAACATAAATTTCCACTTGTATTAAATTGGCCTTGAGAACCGAGATTCACATATTTTGCTGAGGAAGTACGAAAATAGACGGGGTTGTGTTTCACTGTTTCACCATTTCCTTTGCGTATTCAGGTTCACATGGGCCTTGGATGGCCTAGCCCACAATACACGATTCGAGACCCAAGCCCAAACTCACACCACAACCACAGCGCCACTCGTCTCACCGCGTATATAATTGACGCCCTCCAACCCTAGCGCCGCAGACCAGGTGTTCCCCTGCCGACGCCGCGTTCTCAACGTCGACTCGCCTCCGCCGTCGCCATGGGGAGAAGTAAGTTCACTCACCTTCCTTCCCTCCTCTTCCCTCCCAAGCCCTCTCTCTCTCAATGTTGCTAGGATCCCTGTGACGTTTGTTAGATGCACTTGCCCGTGGGATACCTGAGCTACGAGAAATCTGCAGACGATTTTGCGGTTGTTAGATCAATAGTACTGGTCCACCTAGACACTAGTACGTGGTTTGTGTTGGTGATGATTTTTCGGAATTCTGTTTTTCCCCGTTGGTAGTTAGCCAGTTTGGTGTTGTAAAATGAGCGGAATGGCGTCATGATTCGGTTCTGGTTTAGAATTTTGTTTCTAGCAAGCATGGCTCGTTTGTCGATACTACGATCACTACTGATTCGTAACTACATCTTGTTTCAAACATAGAATGCTTGATCTTTGATTCTCTGATCAGTTTACATTATTTCTTAGTGGATGACTTCGCCATTACAAGCAAAATAATCGCCTTTCGTGGACATTTATCAAGGATTAGAACCTGTTTAATACTATAATTCTATTCTGTGAAGACTTAAGAGTACTGACAGTTTTATTATATCTTATTGGCATTCATTTTGTGTTGTGTGTGGTTCTGTTTACGGTGAATCGCTGAATAATGTGATAAACTTGTATGGATTATGGACTAATTTTGCTATCTTTCTAAACCTGCGCATTGATGTCACTTGATTGAGTAATATGGTTCACCGGATTTCTTGAGAGAATAGCAATAGCAATAATGACTGATATTTCACTGATTCATTAAAAGATGGTTTTGTTTAGCTTGAAGTTCTGGTTCTGATTTGTTTGATATTACACCTATGTAATGAACTGATGGTGAGGCTAAGGTGGCTGTGGGTGCTTTATTTTCTTTGTCTGCACTTGTATTTCTAATGATATGGTATGCTTCTATGTCATTTTCTGCACATTGATTATAACTAGGTCCTTGGTTATATTTGTGACCAGGACCAGCAAGGTGCTACCGCCAGATCAAGAACAAGCCATACCCAAAGTCAAGGTACTGCCGTGGTGTCCCTGACCCCAAGATCCGGATCTATGATGTTGGGATGAAGAAGAAGGGAGTGGATGAGTTCCCCTTCTGTGTCCACCTGGTGAGTTGGGAGAAGGAGAACGTTTCCAGTGAGGCTCTTGAGGCTGCCCGCATTGCTTGCAACAAGTACATGACCAAGAGTGCTGGGAAGGATGCCTTCCACCTGAGGGTCAGGGTCCACCCGTTCCATGTGCTTCGTATCAACAAGATGCTTTCATGTGCTGGGGCTGATCGGCTCCAGACTGGAATGAGGGTGCTTTTGGCAAGCCCCCAGGGCACCTGTGCTCGTGTAGACATTGGTCAGGTTTTTTGCTTTCTGTGCGCTGCAAGGAAAGCAATGCTAATCATGCTGAAGCTCTCCGCCGTGCCAAGTTCAAGTTCCCTGGCCGCCAAAAGATCATCCGCAGCAGAAAGTGGTATGTGGCAATAAAGATGCTTTGCTGTTGAACCCAATGTCAAAGTCACAGCATTGATTAAAGGTTTGAATTTGACTCGTTTGGTGCATCGTCTTGATTTTTCAGGGGTTTCACCAAGTTCACCCGTGCTGAGTATCTGAAGTACAAGAGCGAGGGTAGGATCGCACCTGATGGTGTCAATGCTAAGGTAAAAACTTGTTCCAGTTACTTGTTTGTTTATGTGTTGCCTCACATGAAGAACTGTTCTCTGTTTCTGTTTTTGATTCAATTTCAATGTACATAACCTCTTGCTTTGTTGTCTTTTCTATAAGTGGCCAATCAATTTAATACTGCTTCATCTCTTGGCTTTTGTGCAGCTGTACGGTGTTCACGGCCCCCTGTCTAAGCGTGCCCCTGGGAAAGCGTTCCTTGCAGAGAACATTCAAGCGTCTGCATAGATTATATTTCTTCTTCCAATTGGAACTCCAGATATTCTGCTTAGTCTAATTTTCTATGCTAGAACTTTATTAAAGGCTATTGCTTGCAGCATGATCTAGTGTAGCCTCGTTATATGGTGGTTAAATATTCATAATAGATTGTTTGAACCCTTACTATGTAATCCTTGGTAACACAAGGCTATTGACATGGTTGATTCTGTTTCAAAAGGCTACTTATTGCTGCTGTGTGCACTTGATGAGGGCGAGTAGAAAAACACTTTTCTGTCGTCATGGACCGTAGATGTGGAATCATATCGTTGCTTTTGATCTTCACCGTGAGTGAGCGTGTATGTAGTTTTTTACAGATTTCTGAGCTCTGCGGAATTTCTTGCGCCTACCATTTTACGCTGCCGCTAGTTATTAACAGCTAGTGTGCTGAATGTGCATTCTCGGTTCGGAAAGGGGAAAAGATGAACAACGTATAATTTAATACTTGCTTGAGAAATTATAATGCCACACAAGCTCATCTTCCGTTTCTTTCCAAATATCCTACCTTATTGTCCAATACTATAATCGAATAAGACACCAACTATGAATAATAATAATCATCCAGTTCCCACCACCTTACAAACTAGATCAATCATCATTCATCAATCATGTAAACTGTATGTGGGACGGTAAAATTGCCTTCATTCAATAATTAACAATTACAAGTTTACAACATATATGCCGCCACACTTGCAGCATGTACAATACTAAGAACATTTGTACTGTCTCCTCTTAGACACATCATTGGAGAATAACCCCAGTGTCAGGTTTTGTGTCTCCGATAAAACAGGGGTGAAAATTAAATAGGCAGGACACCATGGCAACTACTGTTCCCCACAGTTAACCATCGCAAGTTGGGAATGAATAATTTAACTTATGGCATTTTGTCTATCCTCTCATCAAAATCTCTGGCTTGTCACTTTGAGATGTAGGATAACTATATTTTTTGTGTGTGCATACTTCACATGATCATAAGAGAAAAAACAGTTTAATCCTCTTGGTACAAAAAGCCCAAGTCTAAAGGATGACAATGTTCATGAACTTCCTCTTAGCAAAAGCCAACCACCATTTGTTTGGAAAGCCATTAGCCCTGTATGCACAGTTGAGCAATCTTCCGCTTGTTTCCTCCTTATCTGCTTTAAATAATTCCTCAACAATTCTGCATTCAGGCACAGAAATGCACAATCGTCAATTTAGCATTGGAATCCTTTGGGTACACGAATGTTTTACTGAATTCAGTCTAAATTATGACGACAAACATAATTATGTGAAAACAATAATGTGTAGCATATTACTTTTTATACATAGAAAATACTAGTCTTGAAATAAAACATATGGGGCATACAATTTTAGACGAAACTCTATACCTGCTTCCTCCTGGGACTGGGGAAGAGTGAAAAGTCCAGGGAAAGGAAACCCTGGTTCCCCAGGTACAGGAACTTTCTCCAATCCCAGATTAATAATTGCCTTAGTCCCAACAGCTAGTGTCCGGCAACCTTCTAGTCTTTTAAGGCAATATTGATATAAAACGTCAGATAGATCAATAACTTGTCTGCTGAGCTTTTCACATGGAAATTTTTGAAGAAAACATTGGCTCGAAAGAAAGTTATGGCTTCATCAACAATGTCCGCTTTATCTGTATAACATGGACATAAATAAGAAATTCGGTATGGTCCTATAGTAGCGAAAGTAGTAGTACATCATCAAATGAGTTCTGTGTAGCCACGATACCAGGGGTCAGAGGCTGGCGCTGGGCCCTTGATATGAGTTTTCAGTGGAAGCAAAGGACAGCTGCAAGCTTTTCTGATCCCATCATCATCAACAAAACTAGAGTGATAAACCTGGCCATCCAATTCATGCATTTAGTTTAATTCTTATAATGTTTCTTAAAACCACACTGTACTTAGATAGTTAGATATCATCAATTAATCATAAACAAAATGTAACTATTATAACTAATATGGAAAAACCAATAGAAAAGACCCATCTATAAGTAAATAACCCATGAAACGGTTTCTTTGACAATTTAACTCCAAATGAAATGGTATAATTCCACAGTTTATTTTCTCTTCTGTTGTACTACCTCAACTGCTGTAAGAAGAGTTCACCATACAATAACAAGATAGCAATCTAGAAAGTTGGTTAGCCTTGAAGAGCATCATAAATTTCTTGGTTTTGCTCCCATTATATTTGTGTCGATTTCTCCTCTAATCACAGTTTTCCACGAATATCATCTGCACATTATTCATGTGGTTTTTATTTTGCAGATGAAGCAGCTAATATAAGTATTGTACTCCCTCCGTCCCAAATTATAAGTCGTTTTGGCTTTTCTAGGTACATACTACATAGCTTTTGCTATGCCCCTAGGTATCCACTATGTACAGAGTAAAAACCATGTATCTAGAAAAGCCAAAATGTCCTTTAATTTGGAATGGAGGTAATACCTTGTAAGCAATCTGAATACAGAAGACTGTCATTGATTTGAATTCAGGCATCAAAACAAGTGGTCAGATTATGACGTTGGATATGTGGCAACACATTCAATTAATCAAAGACAACACTGTTTTTCTGGTAATACAGTAACACAAATATCTCGCAGAATCCTGCTTTCTATTTGACAACACTTAAAGGTAAATCACCTAAATTTTTGTAGGAACTGCTATACCTTAGAATAACCTTGCCAAAAGATTTTCCAGGTACTCAACTCTTTATAACTAGAGTAAAGTAGTCTCACACTCCAGTTTACAAAATGCCTCAAATATGCAGTTGATGACTGGCAAAGTACTAAAATAGGCTTGTGCACCTGCAGGATATCTACACCTTCGGCTTCCCTAGCGATCTAGCATTCAACATTCTGAGACCTTCTAATTATCTGTTTCACATTAAGCATATTTTAAATGGCTAATCATCGAGCCTTGATCATTGATCCAATTGAAAAAATGGAAACAACAAGACTATCCAGATGCTGACAGGCACATGTCAACAGAACAATCTAATAACATCATCCATCCACACTAGGAAGGTACGCAATATTCAGAATTTCAGATCCTACGAGTAAAATGTAATTTTGTGAAGTTAGCGATGCGTACCATCTTGCGTGTCCAAGTCAGGAGAAGCTAAGGCAGCTGAATCAAGGTCACGGCAGCGGCGAAGGCACACCCGTGATCGTGGCCGGAGAGGAGAGCAGATGGGGAATCTGGGGAGGACAACCAAGTGTTTCAAAAGAAAGATTTAATTCAGGACGTGAACTGCAATCAGTAAATGCTTATGACCTTCTTTGTCTACAAATACATGTTCATTTAAATAAATCTTGCTATCTTCCGGTGATATTTGACTGAATGTGGAGGAATTTATGCAGAACCAACAGAAGAAGCAGGCCTTTTGTGCAAGTTCCAGTAGACATGGAGCCTACCATGTTGTTGTGTCTTATCTGTGAACTAAAATCTGGTGCCACGACCATTCAATTTGTAGCTACCAGGTCACTATGGTTCACACCAAATTCTAGGCTGGCCCAAATCTGGTGTAGGCGAGCCCAATTAACAGTCCAATCTCCATTCTACAAACCCTAAGCTGAGAAGTCAGGAGCACTCACCGGGCCACAAAGGCCACCAGGGTAAAGCAGGGAGCAGGGCGACGCACGGCGGACTGGACCTGCCGACCTGGGGTCCTGGACGGCCACCGGACGGCCCGGCCAGCTGGCTGGCGGCGTTGGGCGCCGGCGTCTGGCGGAGCCGAGGAGCGCGTGGGGTGGCCGGCGGTGGTGGGGCGGGAATCCGGCGCGGCGGCCGGCGGGGACGTGCGGTCGCCGGTTCCTCTCCCTCGCGGCTCGCGCAGACGCGTTGGGGACTCGGTCGGGGTCGGAGGTCGCGGTGGCTGCGAGTGGGCGAGACGTGAATGATTGGGCCAAACTCCTCTCGTGGGCTGTGGAGTTGTAAAAAATGTTTGGGCCAGATTCCAGGGCTGTTGAGTATAGTAGTTTTTAGTTAACTAAATAATTAATTAATTCTCAAAAAGTTAACTAAATAATTAGTTCTCAAAAAAAGTTAACTAAATAATTGATGAATATACATTGTTGATCAAATCAAAGTTTAAATAAAATTGATCACACAGCTAAATTAAGTGCATACTTAAAATTACAGGGGATAACATCTCACCAAGAATCTCAACATCAAAGTGGATTTGGATGTCTAGACGCTGATGCATCCAAATCAACTTCAAAAGGTGCAGTGCAGACATGTTAGGTGCTCCCATAATATTCCACCGTCGGTTTGGGTGGATCCTACTCCATCGATTTGGTCCGTTGATTATGTCTTCATTCCAGAACTAATAAAATATATTCATACATCAGTAGCCGATTTCTTTTTTAACACGCTAACATCGAGTCACAAATTAATTCACACGTCAGTAAGTCCGCAGCAGATGCCCTGCTCTCTAGCTAGACTCAACAATTCCCCATTCAAAACAACTTAGTCCTAAATTCTCCGTTCGTTCCATCTAAACCTAGTTAATACAAAAGAATAACATTATATACTATTTTTCCTTACAGGCATGACCCAAAACCATCTCTAAAAAAACGTCAGAATCAGATCTAGGAATCCATAACACGTGCTATCGCATAAGTTCATGGACGACTTAAGAGCATCTAATGCCTTGTGTGATCATAAAGTGTGCTGCAACCATTCGTGGCATGCCAATGCCATCTATAAATAAACCCATAAGCCCTTTTGTATCTTCTATTATATGGTTGTGTATCGTGAGTGCGAGCCGCGGTTGCTTCCATGCATGGCCATCATGCATGCCAACGTCTACATGATCTTCACAGCGATGCGTCACATGGAGACCTGAAGAAAGTTCCATAGATCGGCTAGCTGGTCACTCATGAACAATGGCTACTATGAATGAGAGGTAGGAGAAAAAACTAAAGGCATATATAATCAACACTAATCTATTTCTGTGATCACTAATAAGCATATGCGTAGAGATGACCCAAGGAAACCTAATCATGTAGTCATGCGTGCCACATCACATCTCGCCATGCAGTACGGATTTAGTAATTGTTTGTTTGGTTCCTAGTCACACTTTTATAATCTTAGGCAAAAAGTTTGATCAAGTTTGTAAGTGTTTGATTCACAACTAAATTTTGGCAAGTTTCTTTTAGGGTCCACATGTCAGAGAGTAAAAAAGTGTGACAAAATTCCCTTATAAGCATGATAAAGCATGGCTCCAAAATTCTTTTTGCCACTCTTGCCTAAGCTTACTTATGACAATTTATATATGGCTAGAAACCAAACAACACCTCAGTTTAAGAAGCGAGAAAATAATACTCCCTCCATTTTAAATTATAAGTCGATTCAATTTCTCGAGAGTCAAAGCATCGTTTTTACCAAAATTTCTGAGAGAATTATATATAAATATTTATGATAGCAAATATACATGCAATGAAAATATAATTAACAAAGAATCTAATAATAATGATTTAATATCATAATTATTATTACTTTATTATATAGATTTGATTAAACTTAAAATGATTTGATTGTTAAAAAAACTGAAATGGCTTATACAATATGAACCAACCATTGAACCCCCTCGATTTTTTTTTTTTCGAAATATAGACGTTCTAAACACGGAGGACACTGAAACCAACAAAGCAGGTCCTTTCACCATCCTGAACTACCGAACGACAACAGCAAGCCAGCATGAGTAGATTCTTTCTGTTCTCACTCCCTCCCATCCCGGCATCCCCACCCACAGCCACAGTGGGAAGCCCCCCCACAGGCATCTTGCCCCGCTACCAAGAAAGCACAACAGCTCACCTATCTCATTCGTCTCACCTATCCATCCACCAATCTTTCTTGTTTGTTCCTCATGCATGCATTCTTTCGTTCTGTCGTCTGCCTGATCAGGACAAGCTAGCCATGCCGCCATCACCGTCGCTCCTGGACCTCATGAGCCTGCGGCCTGAGCTGTCCCCTTCTCGTGACGAAGCGGCGGACGACTCCTCGTCCTCAGAAGGCAGCAGCTGTGGCATGGTGCAGGTGGTGCCGAGAGACCTCTCCGACGAGCTCCTCGGCAAGTTCGAGGACACCAGCGAGTTCGGCTTCGAGTATAGCCAGAGCGGCCTCTGGTCTCCTCTGGTCCTGCGGCCCGAGGTCCTCGCGAGCGCGGGGCGAGACCGACGGAGGCGCAGCCACCGGAGCTGGAGGAGCAAGGTTGGCATGGTGAGTTTTCTGAAGAATTACGGCCAAGGGTGCTGCAGGTGTTCGTGTTCTATCTGCTCCCCGACCCTGACTGTGTTGTTCTTGTTTTTTCTGATGTAGGTGTTCTGTTGTTGCTGACTGACATCCAGGCGCATGCTGTGCAATGTTTGTGCTTTGACAGGCTCTTGTCTCTCTCTCTCTGCTAAACTTCTCCTCAGCTTCTTATGTACGAACTGTTTTATACTTTAATTTGGTGATGAAGTTAGTTTGTACTTCGGGATAGGATGAAGATTAATGTTTACTGGGATGTAAAGATAGTACTGCCTACTAGTATGCTTGTGGCTTAATTTGTAAGTGGTGGTGTGTCCACTGATTTAATTTGTAGTTTGCTCAGAATCCTGATAGGATGCTTGGGGTGGAACTTGTAAGTGCTTATGTGTCCACTGATTTAATTTTTTAAGTTCGATTAAAACAGAGTTACTTAGCTTGGCTCATAATTCACTTCTGGTGATTAATTATGCCAAGGTGCTGTTACTAATGTCTGTTTTGCGGCAGGATTAATATATGGACTCACAATATGTTGGCCACATGGTTTTCTTGGCCTCCATTTATGGTTTTTATTGGATCAGTTCGAAGTATATTGCGGCTTGGTTTGTTGGGATATATGTATACTTGGATTAGTTTAGGACTTTGCTTTTACTTCTTTTTTTGAATTGGGATACACCCTATTTTTTTAAGAGCAAATCAAAAACAGAATTCATGTGAGTAACGACTCGGAAGGAGATTAAAGGGCATCACATCAACACCTTGTTCAGGTGAACAGTAAGCCTAAATACTCAATCTCCTAGATTAGGGGGCAGCTCAAAAGAAAGTAGTAGCAAGTATATAGTTTGAACCAACACAAAGACAAACACATCAAAAGAAACTTCATCCATATCATGGGCATGTTTGGTTGCCCACCGTTGCTCGTCACACTTGCTTGGCTAGTGTTTGGTTCATGGATCAACTGTGGCTGCCACACTCCATTCCTTTGGTATTTCTCGCCGAAGCTTAGGCAACCGTTTTTTCTGCTAAACATTCGGCAGCGCCACAGCACATGTGGCTAGTGAAGCTGCGAACCAAACAGCCCCAAATCTGTTCAAGGTCCAGAGGAGAGGAGCAAGTTGGCGCCCTCAGCCACCTTCTCATGGAAAAGGCCTACCCAAAAAAATAAGAACAAAGCAAACTTTTGTAATCACGGGTGTTTAATGACCTTTTCATGGAAACAGACTTTGTTTTGATATTTCCAGATAAACCAACAAATAGAAACAGTGAAGAAACATGCGTTCATTTATCATTAGAGAGCCATATGATAAAATAATTTTCAATATTGTTGGATAGAGTTAGAAATGCCATCAAGCCCCTAGGTATTTAATAGGGAATTCACCCGTTTGATAAACAAAGAGCTCTGCATATTTCCATAAATCATCATTATATTCATTTATCATGAAAACCTTGTTCTTGGAAAGAAAATTTTCTTAGCCCAATCTTGTATACGTATAACAATAGCCTTGCCATCCAACGTGACAAATTTTACCATGCCAATGCATCTGGTGTGATAGTGTGATTTTACCATGTTAGGCGTAGTTAGATAAAAAAATAGGTAATACTATTTTTTAAAATAAAATTTGAAAAAGAAACTAAAACTAAATAAATTTAAACTGAAGGAGAGACGAAGAATCACGTGGTCGGACTCCTTTATGATTTGTAAAAGGTCAGTCTCATTGTTTACTGGGTGTTTGATTTAGGTTACTAAAAAGAGGTCTTTCAGTTCCGTTTAGTCAGATTGTTTGGCTCTTGAAGAACCGAAATCGGCGACTAGAGAGAGAGTGAATGAGAGCCTCTTCAAAAAATTTGAATGAGAGCCTCAAATTTCTTTCAAAAAATTTGGCTATTGTCCCAAATTCTAACCCCAAGAACAAATACAACTACCGTGATGACCACAACCTTAGAGAAGGGTGGATGTTTCCTCGGAACGCAGCAGAGCACCACAAAACAAGTAGGGCGAAGATCAAGAGAGCACCGAACCAATAGATGAGAAAAAGGGATTCTCCACTTCTGTTGAAAAGAACCAAGGTCCCGAATCTTGGACACTCAAGCCAACTAGTGACAATAGCACCTAGATGAGATCTATGGAACAATAGAATCCAACGCAAAAGATGGAACTCAAATCTGAGCCCAAGCGGGCAAACTACATAAAAATCAGCATTGTAGATGAAAATACAGGACACGTCCGGTATTATTAAAAGCACAGTGTGACTATAGAAGAAAAATTAAAACCCCATCAGATGTGTACAAAAATAATGAAATTTTAACCTTAGCATCTAGACACCAAGGGAAAGGTAGTCTCTACAAAATTTCAGCTCCAAAGTCGAAAAGTTGGAAATAGTGGACACGTTCGCTATTAGCGAGCTGCTATGGGGAAAATCAATTTCAAGACTGAAACTCGACCAAATCATCTTAGATTGATTCCAAATTTTGTTGGTAGGCTCCCAAGGTAGCTAAGATACTACTCCATGAAAATCATAGACTTTCATGCCTCACAACTTCGGAAATCGATCGAACACCGAGAAAAGGAGAAGAACGAAGTAGAAACACACGAAAAAACATCCAATCTATGTGCTCATCCCGAGTTAGCTCAATTCCTTCGGTAATCTTCCTAGATGAGGAAATCACCAAAAACACTATATCCTTACTAGTGTCAATCTTTATTATATACTAGATATGTTTCTATAATTAATGTGAATACTTCTATGATTTGTCCATTTTTCCTGCGTGTCTCACGATGAATAAGATAGAGATCCTTTTGAGATATTTAATGTCACAGGCGCCTTCGAGGGGGCGGCGGTGACGGGCGGCGCCATGGCGGGCGCGCAGCGGCGTCTACCGGCGGCATGCCCTAGGGCAGGCACACGCATGCGCGAGGCACGATGGTGGCGTGGGCAGCAGTGGCGGCAGTGGTGGCGGCGGTGCGTGGTGGGGAAGGAGGGAGAGACCAAGAGCTGAAAGCTTAGGGTTTTACCCCTTAATTATTTTTTCGATTGATTCAACTGATTACAAGTCCCTTGTATTTATAGTCCTGAGAAGACTTGCATCTAAAGGAATCCCTGATTCGATTTCTTACTTTATTTCCCAAATAACTATTACTTAATAGCGAAGCGGGAATGGCGCGACGATGACGGACGGCGGCCGCCTCCTCGGGGTGGCTGCCCTTCCGCCGCGGCCCATGGGCCCATGTGCTATGGCATTTCCTCCCCTTTTCCGACAGCGCCCCTCGAGCTGTGGTTTTGCACGTATGTCGGTGTTGACGGTGTAGTCAAAGTAGCCTGTCCTGAAGAGCGTGGCACTCTCTTGCATTCGTCGGAGTTGACACATTGCAGCTGGTTCCCAAGTCGGGTTGCTGTGTAGATGTGGATGAGCTGGTCGAAGACGAGGGTGCTGACCTTTTCTGATGATGGTTCAAAGAATGGAAGTCCATTCCTCTCTTGGCCCATGTGATCGTCGTAGATGCTGGGCGGGATGAAGATTATGGTCATCAAAGAAGATGACCGTCATCGATGGCGAGATGCTATTTGGTAACTCTTCCATCAGGAAGGTGCTTGTCGTGAAGCCTGACATGGATGGTGAGGTCGTTGTCAGGTGAACGCCAATCACCTTGAGCGGCCGCCAAGCCAGTGCTCCTTCCTGGTGCTTGATGGTTCCGTCGATTCCATGTAGCTTATGGTTGGTCGGTGTAGCGAGTTGAGGTAGGATGAGAGTCTCCGAGGTAGTGACGGGAAAAACATGGAAGAAGATCCGTGTGTGTGGCATGTACCTTATGTTGGCGTCGGTGGGGCTCGTGAATTGGAGCTCGTTGAAGACCTCGTATGAGATGGCGAGCTGGATCGTCATGCCCAACATGTAGGGCACCTCCTGACGCACCACAGCCCAAGGCTTGTTGTAGAGCTTGTTGGCTGGCTTGAGGGTGTAGTCGTACCGGGCATTGATGTCATCGAGGATCGAGGAAGCCGGCTGGATCGGTCCTCGAGTCGTTGTTGCTATCATTGTCGGGTCGAGGATGGTGTCATGTTCGTCGTGTTTCACTAAGGTGTGCGACGAATGAGGTAGAAGGATGTCGAGTCCACGAGTGGGTTCGATCGCTTTGTCCATCATCCGGGGCGCCTCCTGCTGTGGTGTCTCCCGCAGTGTAGCTTGGAGCCTGTTGGCAAAGTTGAAAGTGTTGATGTTGTACGGGGGTTGGCACCTTGTCGAGGTCGTAGATGTAGTCGATCATGCCGTCGCCCTGTCGAGGTTGCGCGAGGTTGCTGGTAGTGTCACCGTAGCTTGGCAACTTGAAGCGACAAAGGAGACATCGTGTGTAGGTGTTTCAGTCCTCCAGTGGCACCTTTGCGTGACATGTAGATGAACCCGTAGAAGTACCGCTATTGTCGGTGGATAGCAGCATAC
The DNA here is from genome assembly GCA_015847255.1 of Hyparrhenia diplandra. NCBI lineage: Eukaryota > Viridiplantae > Streptophyta > Magnoliopsida > Poales > Poaceae > Hyparrhenia > Hyparrhenia diplandra. Next base: position 41,019 of record JADLZK010010867.1, on the reverse strand, counting down.
CTAATGTCTTTGGCTGAGCTGGTGTTCGATGTCGTGGTGCCGATGGGGGCGACTTCTGCACGGGGCTAGCGCCCGGTGCCATCGAGAAGTCAAGCTGGCGAGTGGAGTTGCCGATGATTTATGTGTCGGTGTTGAAGCCACGATAGGATCCACGGCTCGCTTGTTGACGTTCGCCGCCATGGTGGAAGTCCGGGGGCGTCCAATAGGTGTAGCAGGCTGATGTCGTTGTCAGGCTATCGACGTCGAGGTTGATGGTGGCGCCCTTGGGGAGGGCGTCATTGACGTTGGTGGTGCCCTTGGAGGTGTCGCTGATGTCGAGGGCGTTGTTGTGAGCGACGTCAATGGCGACGTCGGGTGACGTCGTTGCGGCATTAATGATATAAGTAGTAGGCGCCAATCGGGTAACATGGACTTGCCCGGTGATTGTGGAGTCGGTGATGTTCTCGATCGACCGAAGGTGTTGACGCCGTTGGTGTCCATGGCGCTAGTATTGACCAGACGTCGAGGTTGAGGTCGTGATGTTGATGCCGGCGTTCGCGCGGCCGGTGTTGCTCGTGATGGTAATGGCGTTGTTGGTCCCGGTGTTCCCGATGTCGAGAGATCATGTTATTAGTGACTGGGGAACTTATCTTTGCCATTGTACTAGCCGCGAGACGTTGGCCTAGTTGGGTAGGCTTTTCGTCGAACACCGGTGGACGCCGGTGGTGGCCTCCCGATGTGATCCGATCTCGAGATGCGACGACGGGGCGTCCTTGGGGTAGGTGTTCATGTCGCTTGCGGCGTCGTCGGTGATCGAGGAGAGGACAACGTTGGCGGCGACCGGGGAGCACCGTCGCTTCGGTGGCGCCCGTGGTAGGGCGCCGTTGAGGAGGTCGTCGTTGAGGAGGTAGTAGTTGCTCGAAAGGGGGTGAGCTCGCCGGTGACCTTCATGCGGGCTCGCGTGGCCCGCAAAGGGTGGCATTGTCTTTGGTCCCACGAAGGTTGGAGTTGTACCTTGTGTTGATGTAGTCGGAGATCACGGCCTTGTCGGAATGAAGTTATCCTCGAATCGAGCACCCGGAGTGCCTCCATGATCATCTTCGGGTAGGACGACAGTGGAGCGGGCATCGAATCTTGACAGTGGTGGGAAGCCATCGGTGGTGGGAATCGCCCCGGTCTCCGGATACCGGCTATCACGGCCGCCTTCGAGGGCGTGGCGATGGCTATTGGCGGCGGCATGCCCTAGGGCGAACGCGCACGCCAGGCGCAAGGGTGGCATGGGCTGCGCGGCGCGCGCGGCGGCGATGGCGGCGGTGCGTCTTGGCGTGTGGGGGAAGGAGGGAGAGAGACCAAGAGTCAAAGCTTAGGGTTTTACCCCTTGATTATTTTCGATTGATTCTACGATTACAAGTTCCTTGTATTTATAGTCCTGGGAAGACTTGCATCTAACGAAACCCACGATTCGATTTTCTATTTTATTCTTATTTTATTTTCTAAATAACTATTACTTAATAGCGAGAGCGGATGACGCGACGATGACGGACGGCGGTGGCGGCTAGCCTCGAGGCGGCTGCCCTTGCGCCATGGGTCTTTTTTGCTTTTTGACCCTTTTCTTGAAAGAATCTCTCAAAAACATCCTTTTTTGTTTCCGTGCACAATATGGACCCTTTTCTCGGCGCCATGGGTCACGGCGCCAGGTATAACGCCTCGGCGCCACGACCCATGGCGCCCTGGGTTGACGACGTGGGAAGCAATTTTAAACGGCGTGACATCATAAATTTTACATTTTCCCCTCGGTCGCGTGATCCACGGCGTCGAGGGGCTAAATGCAAAATTTTTGAACTTTTTCCCCTTCTCTTCTGGCGTTTGAATACTACAAGTAAGGCTGTTCCTATTGTCAATGTGAAATGTTTGTGTAGTTCAGTTGGTATGCTTGGGCGCTCGTGTTCTATCCAAGAGGACTGGGTTCGAACTGCAGCCTAGCCTTTTTTTACACTCCTTTTTTTTTTTTTTTTATAACAAGCAATGTAACAATTGATGTTACTTTATGAGCAAATTATAATAATAAATACTTATAAAAATAAAAATAATGTTTCTTCTTATACTTGCTTATATAAAATACTTGTTGTAATTACTAATAAAATACTTTAATTGCTATATTCTTATTAATTAATTAAAGAAAAAAGCGCAAGTTGGGGTTTTGAACCCTGACCGTTGAAGGTACTTAACTATTGCGTGGGTTACCCAACTAGACCACAGCTTCGTCTCTATACAACTTTAAAAATAAAATTATTTGTTCGTTCCAAACGTGCGAAGAGAAGGCTAAAAGCGCAAATTTTACATTTACCCCCTCGGCCAGTGGATCATGAGCCGGCGCCGAGGGGTTAAATGTAAAATTTGCGATGTCACGCCATGAACCTCGACGCCTTGGGTGGTGGCGTCGAGACGTTATAACTTGACGCCGCGTGACAAATGGCGTCGAGAAAAAGGGTCTATATTGTGCAAGGAAACAAAAAGAAAAGGATGTTTTTGTGAGATTCTTTGAAAAAAAAAATCAAAAAGCAAAAAACGCGCCATGGCCCATAGGCCCATGTGCTGTGACATTTAATTAGTATACTTCGCCGTTTGAAATTGTTAGGGCGGCGAAGACTACGATAAAACATAACTATAGTGACGGTTGGCGACCCTATGTAGGAGCATTTTTGCACGCTGCCTCAAAAAGAAATGGGAAAAGCGTTTGTTTTAATCGGGCGAGGCCCCCACACCGCCGCCCACCCACCCGCTCCGTCAAAGTCGCAAGACGCACATATTTTCGCGTAAAATCACGATGCTACGTGGCGGTGGGGGTTCAAACCCGCGACCTCCCCTCGCGGTACCTCCACGTCCACGGCACTACACATTCATATGTGTCCATATCTCATTTTGTATCCCCACATATTATACAAATTCGAATGCAAATTGACTATTTGATACCCTAAACGGATTCAAATCAAAAAGTGATCAACTATGATGTTTCGTAACTTTTCAAGATCTGCAATTTTTATTTAGGTGTTTCTCCATCCGTGGTCATTCATGAAATTTGAATTTCAAATTCGAGACATTTAAACATAGTTTTTGCAACACAAGATGATTTCAAATAAAAATGGTCAACTACAATAACTTTTTGAGATCTACACTTCTTATTTAGGAAGTTTTTCCATCTGAGGTCGTTTGAGAAATTTAAATTTCAAAATTTAGACATTCATCAAATCCCACATTTTGAGGCATCAAATAAAGTCAAATAAAAAGTTGGTAACAACAAAGATTTATAACTTTTCGAGATATACATCCAAGATCATTTAAAAAAATATTTTTAATATCTCATTTTAAAATTCAACGTCATTTGAGGAGCGCGTCTCAATATAGAGCCGCCCTTGCTACTCGATTAGAAGGGGCACCTCTATATTGAGCCACCCCCGCTATTCGTAGGGGCGGCTGGTCTTGTGCATTGAGTTGGGGCCGTGGGCCATGGCAGCTTGGCTCCACACCAAAGTCAGTGTCTAGTCTGGTCCATTTCACAGCGATCAACCACATGTATGTTCCTCGTTTCGTCCTCAACGGGGCATACACGCACTTAGAGAACTTTACTTGGAAGACTTTGAAGGCAAAATGTCTTTTTTTTAGAAAAGAGAATATATTAATATTCTAGATCGACTAATGATATGGCTACTCATTGTTATAAGCAAGCAAAAACAATCCCAAAAAAATCTCAAAAAACGAATTAGAAGTTTTGAGCCATCAAGACAATATCGATTTCAAAAAGGAACAAACTAAAGAGCAATTGTGTTGCTAAAACTAAAGAGCAATTCTGTTCCTCAATCTCCGTAATCATGTCTTGCAAACACATCCATCATGATTGTCTCAATAGTGCTACATCCCACCTTCATGAACCGACGATCCTACTTCGAAATAAGGTTCAAGTACGTACCACTTTGGGACAAAGATACACAAACCCCGAAACAATGGATCAACTAGTTTCTTTGTGTGTGCCCATGCGCCAAGGGGCATTGGCGGTTCTTTTTTCGATGCCCGCAAGACAAATGCAACTAAAAACATGCACCATCAATTCATCATGATGCTAGGGATCCGTGTTATCATTGTTGTGAAATAACACTTGGAAAAACAGATTTGCATTCAGCGCCGGTGCTCAAGCTAACAGATCAGCCCGAGCACTATATGTCGAAATAGATTCAAGATGCTAAAACAAGATCTTGAAGTGTACAAAACATCACTTAGGGACGTTAGGCTTCCAGTTCTCACATAGTATCGAAACAAATTAAATACCAAAACACCGATGGGCGTCCATGGTATTGTTAACACCGAAACAATACACCGTAGTGATTTGCGAGCGCAAATCATTGTCATAGCTCTATCTCGAAATCGAATAACTTTTTACAAAGAACGAATATGACAAGCTCTATCTAGAAAATAGAATACCGTTGATACAAACTGAACATGTCATTGGAGGTGCTTATTTCAACCACTCAAACCCGATTTAGGCCAACAACCCGCTACACGTGTCGAATCTCAAGCTAAATTTCTAAAACTTCATGATATGTGCATACTTCATACCCTACATACTACGTAAGACCGGTTGTCCAAAAAGTGCTTATATAGGTTGTCCAAACAATGCTTATACCTTACATAAACAGCCCACGCCGACACGATAGATGTCAGTCTTATGACAGAACACCAAGGAGGCATAGTCTATGAGATGGCACACCACAACATATTCCATCTTCTTAACTCACAACCAGGGAGACTACTGTTACCTATATATATATTCAACTGAGTGTCAGGAGATCCCATAAACAAGCTGCCACATGTTAAATTGTGTTTAGACATCTGACGGTATTGAAATGTTGAAAACAACTCAAAATTGTCCAACAGATTACCTGTGAATTGATAAAAGCTAATCTTTGAAGAGTTCCATGTGGCGCCGTAGTTTTCTGTTGAAATTGTAGAGTAGCAATGATTAAGCATAATGATATTAAGCGACAAGCTAAAGGAATATGACAGCAAAAAGCAATATTTTCTATTGAGGGCATGGTAATCTTTGGGTTTAGGGTTTAGGAGTGGAGATGACAGCAAAAGCAATATCTTTGAAGAAATATAATATGCTTTGTAACAGCACACATGTATTCCTAAATATTTGCCTCTTTACCGCACAACCATCTTTGTTGAATAAATATGACTATCCAAACCTGGTGTACATATAAGAAATTAATCAACACCAAATAACCAAATCACTGCCATAAAATCCGCTAGGACCGAATAAGTTTCCTTCTCGCCTCCATGCTCCATCCCTTTAATTTTAACAATAACAACAGCCACCATCACATATCGAGTTTAGAACATTGTGTGCCGTGCATAGGAATTGTGGTGAGCATTAAAATTCATTGGGAGTTAGCTCAAAGGAAAAAAAAAAACACACACACATAAGTATCTTGCTGACTTGTATGCTTCATATGTTAGGCATCTAAATTTGGGAAGTATAGTCCAAGCTACTAAGCACCTTCTTCCTCGTCGGACATCCATCCAACCACAACATCGATGCAGGGGCAAATAGGATGAAGAGTAAGATATACAAACAGATTTTGGTCGCTCACCTATGCCCGGGAATCGGCGAGATCGCCACCGGATGGAGCGGACGACACCGGCCGAAAAAAGAGTCGAACTAAGAATCCACGAGCCGATGCCATATTGTGAATCTATTGTGCATATTTTGTCCTAGGAAGGCGACAAGCCATGAGAGGGGGAATACGGCTACCTAGATGATGGATCCGACCACGCAACCCATGGATCTTGTCGAGCATCCGGTCGGAGTCGGCGTGCACGAGAGCAACCAAACCCGGCCTGGGCCACGGCCGCCGAGCTTCGCCCGGGTGCGGGGGTTGCCTTGAGGGGGCCGCCCTATCGCGGCGGCGGTTCGTCCTCCTCTGCCGCCAGTAGGGCGCACTAGCCGGGGTTACCGTGGGGCCGCCGCGCTGCGCGCGCCCGCAGCCACCGGCCGAGCTTGCCGAGCCGGTGGTGCCACACCGCCGCCGCTATTGCGCGCGCTGCCGTGGGGGCGCTCACCCCGCGCCGCCAAACGGCCGCACTTGTGTGGTGCGCTCACCGTTGGCACGCCAGAGACCACCCGCCCATGGGGGCCCGCCGCGCCGGTGGGGCCGCCCGCTACCGAGTCGGCTAGTGTCCGCCGCCGCCGCGGCCGAGGCTCGCCGCGGGCCGTGGTCGCCACCACGCAAGGTGCCGCCGGCCTAGGGCCGCCGCGCCGCCCTGCTCCGGGGGCTAGGGTACCGCCACCCCGTGGCCGTGCCCGCGCCGGCCCAAGGCGCCCCCTGCCGCCACCGCAAGAGAGAAGGGAGAGGGGAGGAGGCGCGGATGCGGCCCCGAGAGAGCTAGGGTTGGAGCCGGATATATATTGGGTGTGGAGGAGGCAGCGGCACCGCCGCCGATCAAGGATCCACGGGCCAACATTTTTGGGACTACCGCGGCCACCCGGGCGCGGGTTGTGGCCTCGGACTTGGGTATTTTATAGGCGCCGGCCGGGGTGGCGCTCACCACCCCGCCGCCAAACGGTCCGCGACTTTGTGTGGTGCGCTCACCGTTGGCGCGCCAGAGACCACCCGCCCATGGGGGCCGGGCCGCGCCCGGTGGGACGACGCCCCCCGCTTCCGAGGCGGGCGGTGCCCCGCCGCCGCGCCGCAGGCGGCGCCGCCGCCGCGGGTCGCCGCCACCACGCAAGGTGCCGCGACCGGCCGCCCCGCCGCCGATACTGAGGGCCCAGGGTATCGCCACCCCGTGGGCCGCACCCGCCACGCCGATACATCACGCTGGTTTTCCGAGGAAGCCCAGACGTCGCCATATGTGTGCCCGAGAAGTCCACACATATAACATAGAACGATAAATATCGAAAAACAATGCTTTAAAGCGTAAATATAACTAAACAGACACTCACAATTTATCGAGTAATGCGGAACAGTTTGCTAAACTTCTCGGGCTCCATTATCTTCGAGGGACGCTTATTTGGGGGGCTCGTATGCCAAGAACTAGTATCTTCATCCATTCTCCATATGACTTTTTGCCAACGATCGAGGTGGGAGAAATTGCAAGAGTGAGTCCATGTCGAACTCGGCAAGTGTAGCAAGGTAGTATCTTACCCATAAAATCATGACCATTATAACATAATAATAAATATGCATAAGTGATAAATATGAGTGAACAATAATAACAATATAAGCGTCATCATCTTTAATGTAAATGGTCCAAGGCCGCTCGTGTCCTTGAGCAAGGCTAGTATACTAGTTTTTCAAACTCTGCGCAGAGGTGTACACTTTCACTATGAGTCGGGTTCCCGAATGCAAGGGTTAGCCGACAAACACCCAAAACCACTATGAAGCCCCTCAAAGGTTCGTCTAACAAGTTGGGGCGCTAAGTCGTCGATATAGAACCCACCCTTCCTATATGGCACAACGACCCGTAGCCTATACACATATATATATGTGGGCGGGACTATACCCAATTCGACACTTTCTCCAAACTCGCTAGAAAAATGATCTTTGAGGAACTAAAGTCGAGCCATATAACCCTCATAGCTGTATCTTTGTAAGTCCCTGATACATCACTTACGAGACAAGATCTTATGTGGTTAAATTGTTACCATTTTATCATTTATAGCATAAATATTAATTAAGTCACAAGATCATGATAATAATGAGCTAAGAATTCCCAAACTATACTTGCCTTTTACTTTTGCTCCAATTTCCCACACTCTGCTTCTCGCACACTTGTCGGTCCTCAACTCCTTAAAAACATATAATTTATTTCTTTAAATATTTATTCTATTTATATCTTAAATAGAGCAAAATCTATCCGACCCTAAATTGAATTTATAAACTATTTCTAAGACTTTAAATTCAATTTTGGGCTTACCTTTTAGAGCATTATAGATTCTTTATTTATTTCTATTTTCTTTAATTTATAAGCAAAGCAAAATTGACTTGATAGAAATAAATTCATTTACCACTCAATAAAAATAAATGCAAAGGCATGAATGCAACAAACATATTTCTACCCTTAGATAAATTTTATTTTAAATGAAGATTATTATTTTCTCTATATTTCATTAGCACCAAAAATACATAATTAAATCATGTTAAACTATTTTGAAAAATGCATAAATTCCGGTGTTACACGCCTGCCCTAGCCACCACTGCAAGAGAGAAGGGAGAGGGAGGAGGCGCGGATGCGGCCCTGAGAGAGCTAGGGTTGGAGCGGATATATATTGGGTGTGGAGGAGGCAGCGGCACCGTCAGATCGAGGATCCAAGGGCCAACATTTTTTGGGACTACCGTGGCCACCCTGGGCGCGGGTTGTGGCCTGGGACTTGGGTACTTTATAATGGATGGATGGCTAGATGCAATGATTATTAGGAGTCTTTTTTTTCACTGTCATCAGCGGACGCATCGTCTAGTGTGTTTTTTTTTTCACCCGATGTGCGACGCTAGTTACACTCCAAATGTGTTCTATACTAGCGTGGCTTACCTTTTCTGGAGTAGCATAGGCTAGTCAATATAATTGCCTCTAATTTATAAACCAAGTTTGGGTAGATAGATAACATTAGATAAACTTAAATGCACATCAGTTGTAATGAGAATTCAAGTAGAGTCCAAGGTTAAATTTTTATCAATCCAACTCACCTCGCCTCTTTTTGTATCAGCACTTACCTATGTGAAATGAAGTCCCGCGGTAGCGAGCTAGCTATGATTTTTCCAAGCTATCCTATTGCAAGATATATAGATGTATGGTTCACTAGCATAATCTTTGAGAGGATAATAATCTAATGAAGTGAACGTAAATAAGTTGGTTGGTTTTTTTAGTGAAACTTGTCCGTTTTTATATTAAAGTTCTTAACTTGGCACATGACACATAGTTTTTCTAATTTGGCATTTGAGAGATTGCATCTCTTCATTCTTTTAGGTGGTTGAGCCTTTGCCTATCTTGAGGGTCTAGTTTTGTTCTTGTCTTTGCTCATCACAAATGACCCCATATGCTTTTCTTTGGCTTTTGGTCATTTGGGTGAGTTCTTCTTCCTCCCTATATAAGGTCTTTGGTGTTGACAATGCACTCATCAAGGGGGAGATTCAAGAACACATGGTTGATTATAACCATTTAAATTTAGCTTTTGTGATGAGTCATTGTCAACTCTCAACATTTTATTCTATTTTCACCTTCTTTTAATTTTAAAACTTCACCCAGCACATGTAATGTGTCGAAGAGAGTTCCGTCTTGGCTTGTGTTGTTCTCTCTAGATTAAAAACATTGTCATGTCAGGTGAAGAAAGGAGGACATGGCGGCTATATATTGTCCGGAGCGGTGAAGGGCATGTCACTAAGGCTTGGATAACAAAAACTGCCCCCGTCGGGTGGCCATTGGTATGGTGGCTGATTAATTGGGACATCGAAAGCTGCCCCCTATTAATTATTGACCATGTCGGCGGGTCAAGACGACGGAAATCTTCAAAGTCATTAGGCTCGGACTTGGCCATGTGGTCTGTGAGCAGACATGTGTGAATGGGTTTGGTGGTTTCACCTCAAAACCATCGGGCGACAGGTTTAAACTAATTGGGCCTCAAAACCCGGGGCTGAGGTTCCGATGGCGGAAGGACGACACACGTGGCGACATCGGGAGTTCAAAGGCGAAGCGAAATACCGTAAGAAGCGCGCGGTGGCCGCCGAATCAAGTTTATCCCGAAGTCGGACCATATCGCCTATGGCTATTTTTGGTTTGGCTCTAATTTGACTTAGGGGTAAAATGGAGAGTGTAATAAACCCGTTAAATAGGTAGAGGCAGTCTCGAGCCTCCTGCATCTCTCCCATTCGGCCTTCCTTTTGTTACCGTGTGTTTTCCTCTTAGGTTTCTGTGTGGGGAAAAGTCCATAACTTAAAAAACAATCCATGTTTTTCCTGTGAAACCATGTTTTCAAAAGAATAAAGGCCCAATCTCTCCTCATGCCCCCTCTAAGGATTTTGAATCAATGTAATTTTGTTTTCAATCCTCTTTCTCCCCACATTTCGTTCTTGTCTGTGATCTTGAAATTCTTGAATTTCGAGTTTACAGGAGAATGATTCGTTTGGAATATCTCGTCAATTCTCTGAGGGTGAATTCAGATTTAAATTTAGGGAATTAAATCATGGTATATTTGATTGGAACTGTTTGATTCTTGGATCGGGCGTTTTTTGGCTTCCTTGCGCGTGCAAGCTAGTCGCGGTGTCCTGACACCACGGTGAAAAGGAGCAGCGCATGATGCGGTGCAAAGCCGATCGTTTTTAACAAAAAGGCAATTTAACTTGTTCGTTTTTCTTATGTCTGTTCGTGTCGTGCAGATCGGCACCAAATCACAGAATCATCTAGCTTCGCCCCCAACTCCATGGAAGGTGAGTTTGTTCGACATTATTTAGCAGGAGCTATATCAGGTTACAAAGGTTTTCATTTAATGACAGCAAGATACTAGTAAAAATTCAGAGATCGGCAATTGGAAGAGCTTAGTTCAGTACCTCCAATTCATTTGTGTGCACATTCTGAACTGTTCTTTTATGCATTCATGAGCTTGTCTTTGAATTAATTTATATATCAATTGGTATTGTAGTTTCAAAATATGGCCAAGATTACTATCTGAAATTGTTGTACCAGAATTGATAGTGTTGTAGCAGCAGCAATGTACCTTAGATGTTTGAGCCTTGATCTGAATACTTTTGTTTTTCCCTGCTACATCAAAAGAAAATGCAGTTCCGCTTTCTGCTAAGTTTGATTGGTGCTAAGAAGATAGAGAATTGTTACTGAACAGCAGCTCGTAATGTTTGGGCATTAATTTTGTGACTAGTCTATTTCAAGCTATTCCAATCAAATATTCTAATCTTGTTTAGCTAGTAGCTTCCCACAAATTTGTTTACTCAAACGGAATGCTAGCTAGTTCTGATTGGTTCTCTGCATTGCTGATTAGTCGAGTGCCTGCAAGATTATTTTTCTAAATGGTGATATGCATGCTGTGATCTTGCCTGTGAGTATGTTTGATGCAGGTTGTAAATTCAGTAACCAAGGTTTGATTTGTTGGTTTCCAATGAGTTTTGGTTCACTCTTTTGTTATTTGCAGTGAAATTCTATTTCTCAGTTTGTCTGTGGTTTGATCATTTGAGCTTATTTGATCTCTATTTGTTTCGCAGTTTTTTGTGATCAATACTTCGAAAAATGTTTCTTGCTACAAGTTAGCACGAATTTACTCATCTCTCTTTTGAGTTTGCTTTTATCTTACTTGAGTAGTGCTGAACGGAAATTGAGAATAAAATTGAAAATGTTCACCCCCCTATTTCTCTTTTCTCCTTCAATTGCATCGTACTTTAGGTTTTAAGTGTCTGTCTACAAAACATGATACTTACAGTGAACTTTGTCTCATATGTCCTGAAAATATAAAGGTAAGATCTCCATGAGTATATAAGGAAGGCATCAGAGTTTCATTGTAATGTTTCAAGATAGCAGCTGTTATTATCCATCACCGGGCATGAAATTTGTTGGAACACTCACTCACAATGTAAAGTTTTATTCTATGGTTTCAAAACATACATTTAATTTTAAAACTCATACAGAGTTGGTAATCGTGTGAAGAGAGTTCAGACTTGAAAACTCATTTCTTCTCTCTAGATTAAAACATTGTCATGTCATTAAAAATATATACATGGCAGGCTATATATTGTCATTGTCATTGTCATCTCATGTCACCAAGACTAGCCTAACAAAACTGCCCCCCCATTAATTATTGGTATATTATTAATTGATTAATTGATTCGGCCAAAGCTGCCCCCTCTTAATTATTGGTATATTCAGCAGCTTGACTTTGAAATCTTCAAAGTCATTAAAAACTGGACCCCAAATGTGGCTGAAAAAATTCTGAATGGGATGTCATCTCTGATCAATATATAGAACTGTCTTGTTACATTTTGTTCAGAAGTGTAAGGAGCATGATGGCTCGTGCTAGTTATCTCCTTCCCCTCTTCATAGTACTGATACACCTCCATTCACTAGCTTCATGCACTTCCTATGGTAACCTCACAGCTCCTTCGTGCCATCCAGACCATGCTGCAGCACTCCTCCAGCTCAAGCGATCCTTCCTCTTCGACTACTCCACCAACATCCTTCCTTCGTGGGAAGCAGGCACGGACTGTTTGCTTCTGGGAGGGTGTTGGCTGCGACAGCATCTCTGGCCATGTCACTGTTCTTGACCTCAGTGGCCGTGGCTTGTACAGCTACAGTCTTGATGGAGCGCTCTTCAACCTCACCTCACTCCAGCGACTCGACCTGAGCAAGAATGACTTTGGTGGATCCCGTATTCCGGCAAGTGGCTTTGAGAGGCTTTCGGTACTCACACACCTCAACCTTTCTTACTCTGGTTTCTATGGACAGATTCCCATGGTAATAGGCAAACTCCCGAGTCTCGTCTCGTTGGATATTTCTTCAATCCACAACATTGATGGTGCTGAAATAGACACACTCTATAATGTTCTTGACAGCTATAACTTTTTAGTTCTGCAAGAACCAAGTTTCGAAGCACTAGTGTCAAACCTCACGAATTTGAGAGAGCTCTACCTTGACGGAGTGGGCATATATAGTGGCAGAGAAGATTGGGGCCGAACTCTTGGAAAATATGTTCCTCATCTTCAGGTTCTTAGCATGGAGTATTGCAGGCTGGTTGGTCCTATCCATTACTCCATGTCACGCCTCCGCTCTATTGAAGTGATCAATCTCAAAATGAATGGAATTACCGGCGTGGTTCCGGAATTCTTTTGCAGATTTTCTCAGCTTAAGAGTTCTTCAACTCAGCTTTAATAATTTGGGAGGCAACTTTCCTCACAAAATCTTTCAACTGAAGAATTTGGGAGTACTGGATGTGTCAAATAATGATCAACTGTCGGGGCATGTTCCAAAATTTCTCTATGGGAGCTCCCTGGAAACTTTGAATCTGCAGGATACCCTTTTCTCTGGTGTCACTCTGAGCTACTTTGGCAATCTCACCTCTTTGACAGATCTGGGAATAGATGGAAATTCAATTTTTTACGGAGCCACCCTATCTTTTTGTAAACAAGCTGGACCATATTAGTACCTTGCGACTCTCTTCGATAAAATTTTTCATGGGAGGTAGGGTCAAAATTCTCATGGATTGGTGATCTCCAGAGCTTGAGAACATTGAAACTGTCTAATTGCTACTCCACCAAGACAATGGCCTCCTGGATTGGAAACCTCACCAATTTGAGAAGCTTGGATATCAGATATTGTGGTTTCATTGGGCCAATTCCACATTCAATTGGCAACCTCACGACATTGGAATATTTGGCAATCTCTGATTGTGCTTTTCGGGCCAATTACTCTCTTCAGTTGGCAATCTCAAAAACTTAAGATTCCTGCAAATATATCCTATGATTACCATGGTGTATCTGGCCCTATAACACCGGCAATTGGACATCTGAATAAGTTGGCAGTATTAATACTGGGAGATTGCAGCTTCTCTGGGAGAATACCAAATACAATTGCCAATATGACTAAACTAATTTTTGTGGACCTTTCACAGAACGACCTGGTCGGTAAGATTCAAAATCCAATTATCACATTATACCTTGTTATTTTTGAATTATGCATCAAATGATATGATATGTACAAGAACCATTAACATACATGAACCCATGGTAACTTTTGTCATAAATAACATTTGCCATTTTTTGCTCTTAAATATTTCTTTCTTTGTTATTTCTATCTTTACTATTACTCGTTAGAGGTGTTAGTTCTTAAGAGAAGCGTTAGAAAAGAGATAATCCAAAGAATTATCACAAAAGTAAAATCATCAACCATAATTCTAGAGACTTGAATCATCATTAATAATAATATACATGATCTATTATATTTTCTTAAAATTAGCTGGCATTATGAAAGTAGCTTAAAGATAACCAACTTCTATCACTAATCACTAAATAATATAAAGTAGCCCCTAATTGATATATATGTTATAATTATTATAATTATTATTCATGTCTTCCATTAAAAATAATATAAAGAACCCCCTAAACTTCATCCTAATCTGTAGAGAGAGAGAGGGAGGGTCTTATATCCTAGTAAGAAACCCTTTCAAGGTATATTTTCCATGTTTCCCACAAATTTGGATGAAGTTCGGTCGAAATCCAAAAAGGTCATATCCGACCTAGATCTTTTTTTGGGTCTATTTGTCGGAAATTTTGTCATGGGGGTAACCCGGGCATCCAGGCGGTGTTACCCTTGGAAGTTACGATAAGGGCTAGAACTTCCGACGTTGGAGCCTCTTCCCGAGGGCATAACTCCTTCATCTCACCTCCGAATTGACATTCCATATATGTTTTCTGACCATCTTAATGAGAGGAGCACAATGATGAAGTTCATATAGAATTTTAACAACTTCAAAAATTGAACAATTTTCATTGTCAACATCATCCAATATCAAAACAGGACATATTAGTAATCAAACAAGGCATCGTTGGTTTAGTTGTGGTTGCACCTGGCAATGGCCGCATTGTTGTGGTTTCTAGATCAAGGCATCGTCTAGAGATTGAAAAAACTTGCTCTTCAAGGTGAAAACCATAGTTCCAGTTTTCAGTTTTCCACTAGTTTGATCAGGGCAACATCAGCATGTGCTCGTCATTCCCTTTGGCGGTGTTGCTCTTAGAGGAACTTAGTTACCGTCCAAGTGTTGCATTTGCTAGCCGATGAAGCTTAAGCTAATGTCATGTGCTGTTGCCGGTTGTGGTTTGGTAGATACCATGTCACTATTTTCTCCTTTGTAATAATTATAGGCTATATATATGGATCGTTTCTACGCAGAGGACTGGAGTGATATTGGTTTTATATAATGTTTAAGATCAATACAAATTTCTTTAGCTAAGAAAAATATGAATGCTAGTGTTTTGTTGGAAAAAAATGAAGAATGGACGGCCTACACAGACTTCATAAACACATAATGAGTTCTTTTACATCCTATTTGATGAAAGCACGGAGTATACAAAGTTATGTGCACATTGTTATTGTTAATTTCTTTTTGATATTCTCGACTGTTTCCTAGAAAACATGTCTCATTTTCTTAATTATTACTATTTTTTCACATAATATGCACTTTGTTCTCTCAATAAGAACTTGACATAGCCCACCCTTGTTTGCAGGGGATGTGCCGACATTTCTATTCACTTTACCATCATTGTTACAATTGGATCTTTCATCGAATCAACTCTCTGGACCCATACAAGAGTTTCATACAGTATCTTCATCCATGAAAATTGTTAGTTTAAATGATAATAAATTCAGCGGAAATATTCCTTCTTCACTCTTCCACCTCATAAATTTGGTTATTTTGGATCTTAGCTCAAATAACCTGACAGGTTCAGTAGACTTTGACTCCTTTTGGAAACTCAGAAAGCTTTCTATGTTTAGTCTATCTGACAACAAGTTCTATATCAAGGATGGAAAAAGAAGTAACTCCACGTTCCGTTTATTACCAAAACTCTCTGAGTTAGATCTGAAGTGGTGTGGCTTGACCGAAATTCCTAGTTTTTTGGTACACCTTGATTATATCAATATACTGGACCTTTCATGCAACAAGATACTTGGGACCATTCCAAATTGGATATGGCAGATATGGGACCATAGCCTTACAAATTTGAATCTTTCGAACAATGCGTTCACAGATTTGCAACTCACTTCATATGTTCTCCCTAGTCAATTGGAATCTCTTGATTTGAGTTCCAACAGAATCCAGGGACAGATCCCAATCCCAAGCATGTTGACAATGGATAGCAATTCAGAACAAGTATTGGATTATTCAAATAACAGATTCACATCTATTATGTTAAACTTCACTTTGTATCTCAGCCGAATTGTGTATCTTAAGATGTCCAACAATAACATAACAGGCTATATACCACCCTCAGTTTGCAATTTAACTTATCTTAGAGTCCTTGACCTGGCAAATAACAACTTCAGAGGGCAGGTTCCATCTTGCCTGATAGAAGATGGCAACTTAAGTATATTGAATTTGAGGGGGAATCACTTCGAAGGAGAGTTGCCTTATAATATTAATAGCCAATGTGATCTTCAGACAATAGATATAAATGGAAATAACATTCAAGGACAGTTGCCTAGGGCTCTTTCTAAATGCCCTAATTTGGAGGTTCTTGACGTTGGAAACAATAAAATTATTGATGTTTTCCCATCTTGGCTTGGCAATCTTTCCAATCTCCGTGTCCTTGTCTTAAGATCCAATCAATTCTATGGCACACTTGATGACCCTTTCAGAAGTGGGAAGTCCCAGGGGTACTTCTCGAGGATACAAATAATTGATATTGCCTCAAACAATTTCTCTGGCAATGTGAAACCACAATGGCTCAAGTTGTTTAAATATATGATGGAAAATTTGAATAGCACTGGACAGGTCCTAGATCATTCTACATCCAATCAATACTACCAAGACACAGTTGCAATATCAGTCAAGGGGCAATACGTGACAATTGAAAAGATCTTGACTGCCTTAACTGCAGTCGACTTTTCAGATAATAAACTCAATGGTACCATTCCAGATTTGGTTGGAAACCTTGTTTCACTACATATATTGAATATGTCACACAATGCATTCACAGGAAATATTCCACCACAATTAGGCAAGATGAGCCAGTAGGAATCACTAGACCTGTCATGGAACCACCTTTCGGGGAGATACCACAAGAACTAGCAAATCTCACATTTCTTGATACCTTGGATTTGTCTAACAACAATTTGGAAGGGAGAATTCCACAATCACGCCAATTTGGAACGTTTGAGAACAGTTCATTCGAAGGTAACACAGGCCTTTGTGGAGCACCCTTGAGTAGACAATGTGTCAATTCACCTCAGTCAAATGAGTTGAAACCAAAAATGCCCAAAGATCATGTCGATATAATTCTATTTATGTTTGTTGGATTGGGATTCGGACTTGGATTTGCAGTTGCTATTCTTGTCATACAGGTTCCACTTGGCAAATTCTATAGAATTATAAGCATTTTGCGGTTGATCCTAAATCCCAAGGGACCTATACACGCACAGTTCGCATATGCATTACTGCAAAGGAGAATGACACTTAGATGGATGATGTGATTATTCATCTCTGTGTTCTATCAATATCAACACTTCTAAATTATATCATGCTTATGCTAGTATGCTACTTGTAAGAGCAATTTTTTTAGATGCAAGTGCATTTTTTCCTGGTATATATTAATAAGAAGTGAATTGATCCAATTTATGGGAAAAACTGAGCCCAAAAGCCATACAAAACTACACAATGCAGCACCATCTCCGGCTACTAACATGTGATGGAGTTCGTCGGTCGTCGCGACTACTATAGTTGCCAAGCTTACCACTGGAAAGTAGCTTCAGCATCAAATCGACGGACCTCAGCAATGTCTCAAGCTATGAGACAGATTTAGGACGAAGTTGCCACCCAAGTCCAAAACTGGCTAGAAGAGACGAAGTATATCGCCAAGGTTCTCCTGCCGACTACAATCACAACCAAACGAGGCACTGAACATGACACAAGATTCCCATGGCAATGCCCTCAAGAAGGTCACAATGCTAACAGCATCGTTGTCGTTGGCCCAAAAATATCTAAGATGTTCACCCAAAGAACTAGTAGGGTAGGATGCAGTGGATGCATTCAAGGAAGAACCAACGCCCACAAATTCCTGTGTGAGGAAGAGGGCGGCGATGATGCCGCACACATCGAACCGTCACTGAGACAAGGCTGCCTCCATAAGCTCTATAAGCTGCCTTTTGTCGTTGTTTACTAAATGCGATTTTTATAACTTCCATATACAACTCTGACTTTTATGTATTCCACAATAAAATTCATTATGTATTTATGTTTCACCAAATGTCAAATAGATATACAACCGCACAAATTTCTGCGGCCACGCGTGGGATATCATCTAGTTTGTTCGTGTGATCTTCAACTACAAAATTTAGCATAGTGTCATCTATCTTTCTAGATGGCTTAAGACATTCAGAGTGGGGGTTACCGTGTCAGAATTTATGAAAGCAGATGATATTCTTCTTTCAACGCTATGTTCAAACTTGAGCAGGTGTTGCCTCTAATGCCTCTTTACCCGTGATGCCTCCTTTGAGTTCTTTGAAATATATTTCATAGTCCTTTTCAGACGGGGGATTTGAAGGGTCAATCACATATGGTTCGCTAAATGGAACAGTGCTCTTGACCTGATCATAAGAATTACCACCATTAGCTTGCTGTCTAAGATAATTGACAATAAGTTCTGGCCTAATATTCTTGTAAACGAGTTACAGAATTCAACCTCGAAAGTTTTGCCCACTGCATTTGGGCTTGCCATAGCTGCTACACAAATACGGGCAACTTCTTCCCTTGATATCTTCCCCTGAGATGTTTCAAGCATATTATTAAATCAATGTTGTGGGAAGGAAGAGCAGTAGAGTACATTAGGAATTGGGATATCAGGATGACGGTGCTTCCAATACATACTGTGATGTTGTCCCCCTGGTCAAAGATGAGATCGGCCCCAGCCGGTTCCTCAGTTAATGCACATGGCCGCACAATAGTGAATGGAATACCACTTTCCCGAATCAAATCCTCTCCCTGAAAGGCCACCTCAGACGTTATATAGGGGTTCCAAGATAACCAACATGGCAAAATGAGCAGCACAGTTGCTGTAGTCTATATCTTAAGTACCTAGATGCATATGGAAGGTTTATTTGCAGTACAAAAATGTACAATTGTGATTTGTTATGTCAGGAGAATAAAAAAGCATTCATCTTTAGCAAGAACGAGAGACATATAAAGATGTGGTTAAGACAGTGAGCATGCCTTCAACTTATAAGTTAAAATGGAGCCAAGCTCTTTGTTCAATCGAACAGCAGGTGGCTGTTTGCTTAAATCTAGCCCCGGTCTTTCAGGTCTTGTAACTCCTGCAGAACTTACATGAACGAACCTTCATAGAAAAGAAAAACAAGCTCAGTTAGTCCTGAATGGTGCCAAAAAGAAACTGAAACATGAAATGGCTACATGTATCTGTTGTACTGATGTCATGGCCTGAAAACTAGTAGATAGACAAACCTTGGAGTGATTGGCTCGTTTATGTACGCTCTAATACTCGAAAAAGGAAGCTCGAATGGACCTTCAGTAAATGTTGGGTTCAGGATTCCATCGTATTCAAATTTGCTAAACATAAGCTACAAAAATTGTCACAACAACTTTTAGATGAGAGTTTACCAATTTTTCAAATGTTTACTGATGAAGGGGAAAAAGGAAGAAGTGATACTTGTAGTGAAGTAATGTTGCTTGCATCGAAGGGTGGAGCATCAGTCATAGTACGAGCACGGAATACAGGTTTCAGAGAAGAGAAAAGTACTTTAACCTGATCCAGGAATAAGAACATAGTTCTAAGTCGCTAAAACAAATTATGATGATATTTACAGCATGATATGACATACACTTTGCCATTCCCCCTTAGTTGTGTCAAAACTTGTTGTATAGCCAACAGTGTCCCATTCATAGCTAGTCCGTATAATGAGCTTATACCGTCTTCCATCACCTTTAACTCGTAATTCAATGCCATCATATGCTGACAGGTCCTCTGGAACAGTAAAATTCTGCCATTCCAGTAAAGTATCATACTGTTAGCAATGTAAACATCACAATAAATAGGATGCATTGATAAATAAAATTATGTGCTAGAGTTAATCCCTCAAGTTCCATGATTCTTGTCATTTTGAACTACGATACGGTTCATATATTTGATGAAGATTTCGGATTTCCTATTATAATACTCCCTTGATTTCAAAGTATAAGTCACTTTAGCTTTGTCCTAACTTAAACATCTCAACTTTGAACATGTTTATTGAAAAGTGCGCCGGCATCTATGACATATAATTAATTTGATTGAATTTTCCATGAAATAGGTCTTGATAGTGCATTTATTTGAACTAGATGCTAACATATTTATCTAAGAACTTGATCGAAGTTAGAGAAGTTTGATTTAGGACAAATCTAAATGGAACTATAAGTTGGAATGATCCATGTATACAAAAAAAAATCAGCAGAGTAATCAATTCGCATTGTCTTAGCATCATCAAACTCAATAAACTCAGTATTAAGTTATCAATAGCTAAAGTTTTCAAATTTTAACCTCAACTTTGTCCAAAACTGCAAGGATTATGGAACTGGATGGAGTAAAGTTATTAGGTGTCTAGAAAATTACAGTTGCTTGTGACGGAAGACACCAATTTCATTGATTTGCATGAAACAATGCAAGATATAGTTTATCATTACAAATAATACAGCACACAAAAAATAATTAAATGTGTAGCAGTAATTTTTTTTCTCAGAATTTCATGGAAGTAACTACCTTTGTCCTTATACTAGTAAACCCTCCATTATTTGAAGTAGATACAGTCCCTACAAGCAAGGTAAGTTTTCCACAGGTTATCAGCTTAGAATACCTTCATTTCAAGCAAATGGAACATCTAATATCCAAATTTCATTCAGAGAATAAAAATAAAAATACCTTTGAACAGCCCAGTTGGTCCACCACTTTCACCTCCTGTTGGCAGGATTTGAAATGTACTTTCACTAACACCACCCATTACAACGTCATCAAGAGCTCCCCACACAATCTTTCCAGATAAGTTGCCTACATAAAAATGAGATTATTGTGCTAGCTGTTAAGGAAAATGAACTCATAAAAAAGTAAATAAACACATTTTACATGAAATAAAACAACCATGATTAGCAAAAACGGATTTACTTAATGTTAGAGTACATGTTAGAGATACGAAGGACCTGGCTGTTATGGTAGGATAGGATTAGTTACGATTGATTCTTTTTTTTTTTTTTGAGGAAAAGTTACAATTGATTCATTGTAGTCTCCTGATTAGTTTCCATCTCACAATTAAGTTTTCATACCAAAAGGATGTACTAGTAATATACTATGCAACAATAGGAAAAATGATCAACTATCAACCATATGGGAACATGATTACATGATCCCAGGCCCACTTGGGTTTTCAGCACACATAGTACTATAGTAGTGCAACACTACATATATGAAAAATGAGTATAACAAAGTTTTAAAATTTGATCAGGAAATAAGGCAATGAAAAGTATACCTTTCAGCCCAAATAGCAGTTTCCCTTCACTCAGTCCAACACTATTTTTTATGGCATTAATCAAGTTTTGCATTCCGATGTACTCAACCATTTCAGGTGAAGGTCCCTTGATCTGATTGGAGAAACATCTAATGTTGTGAACTTGGGGTCACATAGCAAGAGCTAACTTTTAGGAGAACCAGGTGCTACTTATTATACATGTGAAGACTTTCTGATACCCTACCTCAGGTTCGAAAAATTTGATGCCCTGCATGAATTCGAAACTGAAGTGTCACACTGATGTAGCCAGATGGTAGAGTGAATAAATTCTTCACATATCATAGTATTGAGCACATGACGTACTTGTTTGTACTTCTGCCTGTCCGGTGTATCACCTTCCTTTGGCCCCACTATGACAGAGACTGCACTGACTACTTTTTTTAATCCCTTTGAAAAGCTTAGGATCAAGTGTATCTTCCTTTGTAACATCTCCTATGATCTGAAGCAAGCAGTAAGTTTGTAATTCTAAATATGGAGTTTTGATGACATGATTCTTTGAAGGTGACTATTTCACGTCATATAGACAATAGCATGAACCACAGGCACTGATATAAAGAGCAAAATCATATTTTAGCCTGTCCTTGCACATTCATTTGTTTTGTCCTTCAGAGAAAATGTCAGAAACATCAAATATGTACCCAAATTTTAGTCGCCATATCATCAAATTCCATAGTTACCTTTCCTACTAACAGACAGGTTTGAAACATGTAACAGAAGCATATATGTCAGCGTGTAACTGTAGGCCAGCATTGAGCTCAGCCAAAAAATTTTGGGGAACCTTATTTCTCTTGGCAATAAACTGCCTTTATCTAAAAAAAGGTATCAGGTAATGCTATTGGGATGCAAATCCTCCGTAGCTATGACACTTCAAAAATTTGTTTGGTGGCTTTGAAGTAGAGGATAAGTGCAGTTTTTGCGTAAAAAAAGGAAGTGTAATTGCCGAAATAAAATTTCATAGCACAGCAGTAACAATTCAACTAAATAAGTGACCTACCAAATTTACATCTGGCCCCAACATGCTCCTTGCCTTGTCTCCATTTCTAGCCTGGACTCAAAAAATGTAACAAGTGTCATAAGGACTATAGGAATTGTTCATACCAAAAAAAAAAAAAAGTTAAATGCCAAAGTGAGTATGGTTGACAGTAGAATACCAATACTCGAACAGGTATGCCCTTCTTCCGCAGGATGTCAACCACCCGTCTCCCAACACCACCAGTGGCTCCAGTGACCAGTACCACATCCGATGTTTCCATTTTCTTTGGCGCTTCACTAGAAGCAGGTCCAGTGAAACTGCTGATGATAGATTCTACAATCTACAAATCGAAGCAAAAGCAACAAGACATGGAGACATCATATCCCAAACTCAAACTGAATGTAGCATGACAGCAAACAGAAAACTCAGAAGTTAGTGACAGAACCTTGAGGGGTTTGGAGGCCCGTTGAAGAAGTACAACGTCTTGAAAAACCTGCCGAGGTCCCAAGGTTGTTGCCCAGCAAAAGCTATTACCTCTCTCCGCGACAACCGTGACGACGCACGGTTTACTGGGCTGTGCACGATCCGTGGAAACTGTTTTGAGCCTAGGAAAAGCACCTTCTGATCTGTTGTCGTGGAGCAGCTAGCAGCTAAACCTCCCTGATGTCAGGGAAGAAAACAAAAATTAAAAACAATTACTGATTTCATTTCAATCTTTAGATCATATAGAGTTATGCTGCCATGCTGGTCACTTGGTCAGTTTGGTATGAGCAAAATGGATGAGGGAAAAAAAACAGCTAAACCCACTGCATTTGGCAACGCTGGGGAATGCGCCATAAGCGTTTTCCCTCTTATTAAGGAAACACGTTCGCGAAAAAAATGGCAGAAAACAAAACAAAAATTTATATCAAAATTACTGATATCAAATTTATGCTGCCATGCTGGTCACTTGGTCAGTTTGGTATGAGCAAAATGGATGAGGGAAAAAAAATCAGCTAAACCCACTGCATTTGGCAACGCTGGGGAATGCGCCATATGCGTTTTCCCTCTTATTAAGGAAACACGTTCGCGAAAAAAATGGCAGAAAACAAAACAAAAATTTATATCAAAATTACTGATATCATTTCCATCTTTAGATATTGTAGCGTTGTGTTGGTCAGTCTTGACTTCAGCAAAATGGACGAGGAAAAAATAGATAAAAAAGAAGGTCCCACCGAGATTTGAACTCGGGTTACTAGATTCAGAGTCTAATGTCCTAACCGCTAGACCATGGGACCTTTGATGCTCACAGTCCCTACCAAAATTATAAAACGTAAAACTACGACCTAGGTCTAAACACCTAAAGAACTCGGCGCGGGACGGCCTGCTCTCCGTCTAGCGTGCTGGCAAACATGGCAAAATGATGATGAAGCGGTGGGGATAAGAGGGGCGCTCACCCGCGGCCTGGCGAGAACCACCGGAGGAGACGGAGCGGCGGCGGCGCAGCAAGAGGAGCAGTTCATTTTCTTCACTCGCTGGAGAAGACGACGGCCGGACGGAAGGGGGTGTCTCACCACGCCACCATGATTGGGACGGGACTGATGAGGAGGAGCAGAGCGACAGCCAATGCCAATCGGCGCGACGACGACGAAGGGGCGGACGGATGCCGCTGGCGCTGGAGCGTCGTGGAAGGGAGGCGCGGCACGGACCACACAAATCCACCATGTCTGCTGCGTGCACGTGGTGCGCCCACGACTCGCAGATCGTCCAGTATGACCTTTGAGATTCGTGCTGCGTGAACACCGAATTTTCGATGGCAAGTTTTTCTGTCACGTACGTATATTAAGTTACTAACCTGTGGAAGTTTTTTTTTTTTTTTTTTGAGGAAACAATCTGTGGAAGATTATTAGGTGTAGAAAAGGTAAAAGATATCGATTAATCGAAGATTCAAATTTAAGTGGACAAAGTATTCAACGATGCTAATGAGCTAATGTTATGTTGGTTTGGTACTTGATCTCAGCATAAAGTAGATTGTGGTTATCTAGGTAAGAGACAACCAAACTCAATATGATTTTGTTGGTGGATGATTGGGAAATCTTCGTCATTTTTGTTGTCCACTTCAAACTTGATACTATTCTTTTCATCTCTTGTGGCAATCGGAAGCTACATTATACATAGAGCATCCTTTAGTACACAACTAATTCATACTAAATCCTAAATCCGAACACTTGTAATTTAGAAAAATAGAGCATGACGTAAGAAAGCTCACTTGTCTTCTTCACTTCTTGGATTTGAGGACCCTTCATGGATGTTGCCACGTTGGGCTCAAAATGAAAAAAAAAAAAAAAAAAAAAAAAAAAAGTCGGTGTCGGTGTCAAGTGGGTTAAAAACACAGCTGTGCGCGTCGACGCTTTGATCACAAACCACAATCAACCGTGCTTCGCCGTCGCCGCGCGGCAGCCCCATCCGACACACGGCTCTCGGCGAGGGCCCGGCGGCGTTCGCTTGGCACTAGCACTTCTGGCATGAGATGATCAGATGGATGATGGATCATCGCTCCATCTCTCCACTGGCGGTGGTGGCCGGCAAGTCCGCGAGCTGTTCGACGATATGCGCGGCCGGGATCAACTGGGCCTTCTTCTCTGGCCACGGCGTGGTACACTCTCCGCACACGCGTCCTCCCCGTTTCCCATCAAATTGTTTCCTTAGTTGTTTATACTTTGCTAGGTATTCATAAATGTGTTATCTGAAGACAATATAGGGCGATCAAATGTCCAGTGCCACACAATGATACAACACACAAACAACCAAATCGTATGCTTCTACATGACCAACCAAAGTTTTGGGACATAATCATGAGCTCTTGTCTTTGGCATGTCTGCTTGTTTAGCTGCTATAGAATGCCACCTGCTATAACACTAGTCAATAAGTAAATCCCCCAAACTAGTATAGCACACAATGTAGGAAGTGTGTTCACTTTGTGAAGTTATTGAGTAGCAAGCACACTTAGCATCCATGCAGCAGGAAGTTCTCTTAGCCTCAATTGCCAA
Source organism: Hyparrhenia diplandra (assembly GCA_015847255.1). Lineage (NCBI taxonomy): Eukaryota > Viridiplantae > Streptophyta > Magnoliopsida > Poales > Poaceae > Hyparrhenia > Hyparrhenia diplandra. Next base: position 15,729 of record JADLZK010010867.1, on the reverse strand, counting down.
AATTCTCCATGCATATAGGATTCCTTAAGTAAGCAATCAAATAGATTATGTGTAATGTGACCTAAGGAAAAAAAAAAAGTTACTTCTCATCTGTCATGTGGGGACGGCCGTATGTCCGGCGCCGGCGTGTTCGAGATGTCGGCGTCAGCCGAGGGGGCAGCCCGCGCCAGAGGACCAGCCGGCAAAAGAAGAAGGGCTAGATCAGCTAAGAATAAATATTTGTTTCCCTTTTTATTATTTCCAAATTATCTCCTAAATTCTAGGAGAGAGTAGTTGAGCCCAAGGCTATTTATATTGTAACAAACTTTTCGGTTGAAGGCAATCAAGATTATTCCCATCTAATCTCCTCTCTACTTCAAGCCGCGTCCCGGCAAATGGAGACACGCCGTGGGGGGGAATAACCCGACGCTTACCACGGAGCGCCTACGAGCTAACAATTGGGCATCTTCGCTTGACACTGGTATCCGTGAGTCAACAAATTACCTCGCCACCTTTCCACCACCGCCTGCCACAATGGCCGAAAAAATCATGGCCAAGCTCAACTCCCTCACCACCGACTTGAAAGGAGGACATAGCGGGCATCAAGGGCTCGCCGACTCCAGCGGCGCCGGCCATGGAGCAGGGGCCGCGTGTGCGAGCACCCACCCAAGTTCCTAAGATGGAGTTTCGTGGTTCGACGGCAAGTCGGATCCCCAACAAGTGCGAGTCCTAGTATACAACCTCGAAGGGGTTTCATCCAACTTGCAGACACTGGTACTGGGGACAAATCTTTGTCCCGCGCCGGTTGATGAAGCGTCAAAATAAGCTGGATCATCTCGCCCGACGGCGCCACAAGACGCCGCTGCCTCCCGCCTCCCTCGCCCGTCAAGCGCCCGCCGGCCGGGCATGGTGACCTGAGGAACGCCGTCAGCCTCGGTTGTGCTTCAACCGCGACGAAAGAAAGTGCTGACGGGCGCGGATGACGCCGACGGCGAACCGGGACGGAGGCCCCGTCATTCTTGTTGTGGTCTGTCCATAACACCTTCCAAGACGCCCTGACAGCCGCGGTCGGACACGGCTCGACGCGACAACTTCATCGGCGTGAACAACTTGTCATTTGCAATTCGACATCGTCCTAGCGCTGGTTGGCACCCTCGCCCATTATCTGCAGACACTTCACGAAGCCTCAAACAAAAACCATCGTCATCCTCTTGGCGGGATTACTTCTGTCATTCCCGGCGCTTCTCGCTGCCGACTACGGCGCCGAACGACCATCAAGGATGCATTCCCTACCGGTGGTGGATGAGCTCTTCATTCCATGGCGCCATTCTTCACCAAGTCGGATTTGAGATCCGCTACCACCAAGTCTATTCACAAGACGGCCTTCCGCACCCACGACGGCCTTTACGACCTTTGCGCCCGCGACGCCCGTGCATTGATGAATGACGTCCGCGCCCTTCCTTCGTGGTTTGTTCTTGTGTTCTTTGACTATTTTGATCTTGCAGCACCATTAGGAGCTTTCCACCGCCTGCTCCTCAAGCGCACTAAGTGTGCGTACCGGTGGGCTACACGCCATCTCCGAGGCGGGGCGTCGCCATGGATCCGCTCCAAGGTGCATTTTCCTCAGGGCTACTTTCCAAAGACCACTCACGGTGGCGACCCCCCGACGGCCCTCATTTCTGGGGCGCCCGCGGCTTGCATCACAAGGGCGCGGTCACCTCGGCCCCCGTCCTCGCCATGCCGGATTCTCCAAGTTGACAAACGGTGCGGTGCTGGGATGAAGCACCCGTTCAAAATCTTTAAAGCTCATCGCCTTGGCTCACCACTATAGCCTCAAACCGACTTGCCGGATCGGGAGCCGCGACGATGCATCATTGATGAGTCAACCATCTCCCATGGTCGCCTCCACGACGAAGCTCTTTGGTGCCGCAAGACCGGCCGCTCATCCTCCACACTTCTTCGATTGTCCACGCCGATTTGAAGGGGTGCAGCGCATCATACACCGCCCGCAGATTTTCACTTTCCTAACATGAAGCAAATAGATTATTTGCAGTCCGAGCATCTCCACCCACCGGGCGCTACTTCACTCCGCCGATTCCAAGAAGGGCGCTAGGCGCCCGGTAAAGACGGTTGGGCTACTGTCATTTTATTCCCTTGGCGTCCCTTATTCATCGCCCCGTCTCCATGGTGTGCCGCAGAGGACCGCGACGTTGTTCACCTCCAAGTTCTCCGAAGGAGCTCATGAGGCTGATGGGGGACCGACCGCACATGACGCCGGCTTTCCACCCTTGGCCATCCGATCATGTACCGAGGTGCCTCATATCGACCACGCCATTGGGCGGAATAATCTTCAACACCGCCTACCGAGCTCCCTCCGCGACACGCCGCATCGCCTGGGCGTGACCCTCCGCCCCTCCGGCCTTATGAGCAGACGCCGTGGGTCGGCCACCGAGCTGGAGGAGCGAGGATTCCTTAATGATGTGCGCCATCGACCGGAGCGGTGCCCGATCAGCCCGTAAAAATACTACGACAGGGCCACCCCTTTGGCTCCGTCATTGTTCTCATCATTGTCGTCCCCCCTCGAAGACGCGCCCGCATCCAATCCTTACCACGGTGCCCCTCGGGCCGCTATCACTAGCCGCACTTTCCGGCGAGGCGTCGTCAAGTGCTCGTCCCACTGGAAGGACCGGGACTTGGGAGGGGCGTTGATACCTTCCCGAGCCGCCCTCGAGGAGGAGAGAGTCATTTGAATATTTCCAATCCGGCATCCATTTATGCTAGATCAAGAATAAATATTTGTTTCCCTTTTTATTATTTCCAAATTATCTCCTAAATTCTAGGAGAGAGAAGTTGAGCCCAAGGCTATTTATATTGTAACAAACTTTCGGTTGAAGGCAATCAAGATTATTCCCATCTAATCTCCTCTCTACTTCTAAGCCAGCGCGCGTGCTCCGGGGAATAACCAGATTAATATGATGGATGCTACCAATGGTAATGACTTCGGCCTTGATTCCCTTCCCTTTGAATGAATCCAAAGTCATCGCTATCATCCATTTGTCCATATCCAAACTTGCCCAACCTTCATATTGGTTTTCAAGGAGGCCTTCCAAATTTCCCTGCCCCAGTGATTGTTGATGACTTCTTGCTGAAGTTCCTCTGATTTTTGGTCATCACACATGTTTTGCTTCTCTCAGCTGTTTGTATGAAAACCGTGGCCAAACCCTTTGCAATGTCTAGGATAAATCCAGTTGCCAACTGAGGTGAACCATTTCTGAATATCCATTTATCCAGAGACCCATTGCTCATATGCTCATAGACCCTGTGGAATTTGTCTGAGCAGTATCCAATCAATCTGACAAGATTAATATGATGGATGCTACCAATGGTAATGACTTCGGCCATGAAATGAATAGGCATTTGACAGCAATCTTGACATTTCCAACCAGAACTGGCCCAAATCCTCCCTGCCCCAGCTTTTTTGCTGAAGTTATTGGTTGCTTCTCTCAATGAAAACCGTGTAGGCATTCCAGCCACTCCTTTAAATGTTCCTTTCCATCCTCTTCACTTTATTCTTCTGATCAGGAGAATGAGTAGGCAGATGACTACAACCAGAACAGGGACACCGATGGTAAGCAGTTGCATTTGTTCTTTTACTTGATGGTGGCGTAAACATCTGCACCTTGACATATGCAGATAAATTGTAACCAACCACTTCTGGCTGATAATTCATGAATGAGAAGATCTTTTGGCATCAGATAACAGGATCCCTTAGAAACATTTTGTTGCTGGAAAAATACTGCCTTGCACGAACAGGTCTTCAAACATGCCTCCTTGCAGCTTTCTTCATCGGTAGTCCAACTGTTTGCAAAATTGAAATATGTGACATTTGGGAGTGCCATAAGCTTATGATATTGGATCAGATCACAGGACAGAGGAGTTTCTAATGAGCAACCAAGGTTGGGTTGCCGGTCATCCAACTGATGGAAAAGGTCATCATTATTTCCACCTGGGCAACTGCATTGCCCTTGTGAACAGATTCCATATGTTCCACAGACTGTAGGGTATGCGCATTCATTAGGATACACATGCAAAACATCAGCAAGAGGTTTCCATGAAACACTGTCCCATGCATAAACTCTCAGGTGCCCATCATCCTCAAGACTCATGAACTGTGCTGAAGATGGCAAAGGCAGAGAGATATCGAATAACTTTTATATCTGTGTTATTGAAGCTAAGAAATGCTGAGAAGCTCCCTTGTAAGAAGGAAATGTAAGCTGTGATATTCTTCACTTGATCAGAGGATATGTTTGTCTTTGATTGAACTATTGCATCAGTTATATTAAAGCTTTTCTGATAATAAAACTGTGGAGGGTCTGCATCAATGAAAGCATAGAGGCCATTGTCGAGCAGCGTGAGGTAGAACTGACCTTGAGTACTATTTGTCTCCGATGAAGGGGAACTAAGCCTCTTCCCTTGCCACAATGACTGCCCGATGAGGAGTGTGTCAGTTGGGTGCGCAAACGATTCCCACACCGTCTTCCCCATCATGTTGAAGAGTATCAGATTCCCAGTCTCAGCAAGGTTCATGCCAACAACTGAGCTGCCTGATGTAGCTGTGGACCAGACCAGTGAACCATCGAAGTCTCTCAGAACGAGATTTCCATCCCTGTTAAACTGCACTGATGCATTCTCCCCTTACTGGACGGTACCTGTTGGCTGTCCAGACGATCCTTGGCGTGGCCGAGGCATTGAGGCAGGGTCGTTTGATCTCCGATGGACATAAAGAAGACTGCAAAGAGGAAGACCTTGCAGGGCGCAGTGCAGATGAAGCCACAGCCAAAGGATGGACTAAACCCGGCAGGCTTCTGTCTGACAAGAATGACTCTGATCATGGAACCATCAGCATAGGTTGCATTGTAAGGGATAGTAGCTTCATTGTTGATCCACATAGAAGGAAGGTTGGCAATGGGGCTAGGGTAATCAATGGACCAAGCTTGGGAGAAAGGGATGGACAGCATGAAAAGGAGTAGTAAGCTTTCACCCCTAGGCATGGCTGGTTTGTGAGTTCTTGACTGGACATGGTGATCTCTGCAGTTCATGTGATCTTTTTGATCTGAGAGGTAGCGAGAGATAGATGAGAGAGGGAGATAGATCCCGTTTAGAGCTTGTCTGGAGGGAATTTTTGCAAAGACAAGTGTCCGTGTATCAGATTAAACAATCAGACAAGGGGAGGAGGAGTGGAGACTTAGTGGTAACCGAGTTCTAAAAAGCAAACATAAAGTACACTGGAAAGTCAAACAAAATTCCGATGGCTGTTGGCATCAGCATTCTGATGGCGTAGTTCATGGGCAGTACTCTTAGTCTTTGTTTTGAATCCCCAGTTACTGAAGTTTTGGTTGTCAACTTGGGTCCAGGAATCAAGCGAACTTGGATTAGATAGTTTGGGCTTATCCCTGTTATATCGGAGGTTGTCATGCAGAGCACTACCTCTCTATGAACTAAAGTAGTCATGTAGAGCACTCATGCAAGTTCAACTTCCTCACCGACATAAGTGGTTTGACCATCTGTGGACCCACGGTTTGTGTGACATATTTTATGATCTAGGGGTTTTTTTTTTGTGACAAAGTCGGCGAAGCATATTTGATTACTTGTGATGGCAAAAGGAAGTCATATTAGCGAAGATTGGTCTGAAAGTTCATATATTATTCTATAATATTGCCGGTGTCATGACTAGCATCATGTGTTCAGTTCCTTGACAACGAGTGAAAAATGAAACAACCTTCTCAGTAAAGTCTTTGTTCTTACAGTTGCTTCTGAAATCTGAATGCTTCTGAAAAAGGAAGCCAAGCCACGCACCCAGTTCCCTCCAGTAACAGAACCATCAACTGGAAATCTCCGTCACATGTCGACATGATCCATGTGTGGTGTGGAATAGGCTGGCAAAGTTCTAGACCTTGCTTGGCTGTGGTTCATCTCTGACGCGTCGCTAAATCATGTGGTGTGAAACTCGTCAGAGCTGCGGCGTAGAGAATGGACTACGGCCCTTTTCTCAGTTTATTTATTACATACAGGCAGGAAGTTGTTTGCACACGGTTTTGTACGAGTCTTCTGGGGCAGGAACCTCAAGACTGGGACAGTGTGCAAAGGTCTGTAGCAGTCTTTTGGGGCAAATGTAACTCAAACAAGAGAATTGCTCGTTGTTTTTCATGGACAAAGGAAGATTTACGTAATGACTCATACAAATCCTGCAAAGGTTTTCTGAAACTTTTACATGACGACTTCTAAAGGTTGACGTTTAATGAATTCTCCTTTTTTTAAAAAAAAAAAAAAAGGAGAATCAAGTACTCCAGGGCATGACAGATGGTTCAGCCCAGAACAAGTCTCCAGACTTGTCATGATGATACTTGTCCGGTTGTTGCACCATGCAAACAGACAAGTATCTAAAATGGAAGCTGCAGGAACACAATATTCCACACGGTTTCTCATGACGAACACGCACAGCTGCAGAATGGAAGTCTTGTTGGCCATGTAAACTAAGCAGCCCTGATACCAATGATGATGTGTGAAAGCCAAGGGCTGCTATTAGATCAGATGGCCTTCTCATTCTGCTTACCTGCAGCAATTCGCTGGAGGCGCCTCGCTTTTGTAGGGAGGTCCCGGCAAGCACCATCTTTATTGAAACTTTTATGTGAACCACCGGATCCACATCATTACAAATTGTAACCTTTGTTCTATTGATTGATTGACTGATACTCGGCTCCTACAAAGAATCTTCTGTTTTTAAGCTTAAATGAAGTCCTTTTCATAGTCCAGAATAGAGTGGCTTGCACATGTATAATCTTTCTGAAGGAGATTCAGATTCTAGTCAGAGCTCAAAAGGTTGTCTTCAGTCGGAAAAAATATCTTCAAGAATCAAAGTGCTCTGCCTTTTTCGGGATGTATGTCCTTCAGATCAAATTGGCATCTATGCCCTCTCTTATGCAACAAGCTACAAGCAGCACCAAATTCATCCTCTGTTCTATTACAGTTCATTGGTGAAATGATATATCATCTCTTTCCAATGTTGCCTCGCCTCAAAGTAAACTACCTCAGTTCCAAATTGTCAGCTGTTTTGGCTTTTCTAGGTACAATAGCTTATGCTATGTACCTAAATACAGGTGATGTGTAGAGAGACAGTAAAAACTATATATCGATAAAGCCAAAACGACTTACGATTTGGAATGGGCGACTACTAAATTATTATGAGAACAGTTTACAGCAAGTTGCATACATATTCGGTGTTTTTGAAACTGAACAAAAAATAAATAATTTCCAAGCTTGCCAAGGAAACATCAAGCTGGAATTCTGCCTGTAAACCTATATCTGAACAGTTATTCACAATCACATACACACAAGCACATCTGATATATTTGATTCTTTGGATAATTTGTATACCTTCATTTGAGGATGCAATGAAAGAATTTCAGGGACAAAACTCACCGAATGTGACAATTATGTGGGCTCTGGAATGGATTTTTTTTTTTTCCACCTAGGGCACAGGCACTGAAATTGACACAGGGTTTGACAACTCCCGCTGCAAAAGCTTGCAGCACGCCAATGTGCTGTTCCCTACCAATGAATGATCGACCACTGTCAATGTACTTCCTAGTGCCAATGCCGATGGCATTTGGCTTCTCTGGCACATCTTGACAATCAAGCTTGCCTTCTTCTTGGCACGCTTTGTTCCTGTGAGTGTGATGTTCTGTATTACTGTGTTCAAGCCAGGTATCTTTGCCACGCGTTGTGTCAATGTTGATCCACCTCTCCGGCATATCTCATATAAAGCTGAAACTGCATTTTCCTTGCCCTTTGGTGTTCCACGCCTCATTAACCCAACAAGGCTAGTGATCACCGTTTCAGAGCTCCCAACAAGATGCACGATGGTAGGCTGCTTCATCAGCAGAGCCAGAGCACCAGCAGCTTCCTCCGACACGGTGTCATTCCTCAGTGACTCAATCAAAGCTACAACTGCAGATGACTCAAGCATCCGACCTGAGCTTTCTGGATGTGTTGAGAGGTTGAACAATGCCATCACTGCGTCTTTCTTCCCCTTGGTGTCCCTTTGGTCTGCATAGAGGCAAGCTCCTCCACAGCCCCCGGCTCATTCATGATCCTTTTCTTGTAGTCATGGACCACAGATAAACTGAAGAGCGTAGCTGCAGCATTCTCCTTGGCCTCTGTCGTCCAACCACTCTTCAACACACTGACGATAAGATGCAGGCAATCCTCTTGTTCCATAATCCTTGTCTTGTTCGGCTCATAGATGGATAGATTGAGCAGTGCAGTCACTGCATTCTCCTGCGCCATCCAATCCGACGACAACAGCAACCTGCATAGCAATGGTATCGCACCCAACTCGGCAATGAACGCCCGGTTTTGCTTCCCAGTCTTTGCCAGCAACCGGATTTCCCTAGCTGCAACCGGCTTTGTGTTATCGGATCCCTCCATCAGGGTCTTGACCAAAATCCTTGCTGTGGCTTTGTTCGCCTCAATTGCTGCCTTGCTGCTGCACGACACAGCAACACATTCAATCATGCCCTCGTTGCTCTCCGGCGAATCAAACTGAAAGCCATGCACCCCGCACCACTGTGAAATCAGGCTGCGGAGCGCCCGGTTTGGCACAAGCCTGTTGTCAGAGAGGGCCTGGCCGGAGTTGGGGCAGGTGGAATGCCCCTCCTCGATCCACTGTATGATCGACGGGCGGTCATAGGTCTGTCCAGTGGAGACCACCACGGGTCGCGCATCAAATCCAAAGAAATCGGGCAGGAGAACTCCTTGGGCACCGAGAAGGGAGCTGTCGTCGCTGCAGCTCCAGGAGAGGAGGCGCTGCCTGTTCCCCGCCGACAGCCAAACACGCAACGCCTTTGTGTTGCTGGGGTCGAAAAGGGAGAAGAGGCAGTACCGGAGCAAGGCGACGACGCCGCCGATGAGCGGGAGGTCGGCGTCCTCCTCTTGGCTGAGGATTTGCTCCTCCAGGTAGTCGATTTCAGAGCGGCAGGAAGCCGCGCCCGAGATGCCGATTTGGAGGAGGAGGGATCGGAGCATGGAGGGGTCGGGCGGTTGGCCGAGCTCGAAGTGGCGCAGGGCGGCGAGGAGGCGGTCTCCGAGAGCAGCCTCCGCGGGGTCGTGGTACTGGGCCGGCGTCCGCCGGCGGCAGCGCGCGCGGAGTAAGTCGAGGTACTCGGCGGCGTCCCACGAGAGGCGGAGCGAGGCGGCGGGGAGGACGTCGAGGACGACGGCGAGCTCGGCGTCGAGGTCCCTGAAGGAGGCGGCGAGCTGGGGCGCCCGTAGCAGCGCCCACGCGCGGCCGGCGGAGGCGACGTAGGAGACGAGCAGGTCGGCGCGGAAGAGCACGACGTAGAGCTCGCGGAAGCAGAGGTTGGCGGCGTCGGAGAAGGCGGCCTCCCTTCATCGGCGAGGACGAGCAGGAGCGAGTCGAGGAGCGCGGAGAGCAGCGTGAGCCTCCGCATGAGCGCGTCGAGGTTCCGCCTCTGCGACGGCGGGGGCGGCGTGCCCAGCAGTTCCGCCGCGAGCGACGCCAGCGCGCGGAGCAGCGGCGCGCCGGACAGGCCCGTGGGCGCGAAGAAGGCGCCTGCCAGAGGCGGCCTCCTCCGCTGGCGTGGCGCCGGGCGGCGGAGCAGGAACTCGACCGGCGACGAGGCCGGCGCGGCCATGGCGAAGAGGACCGGAGGACCGGACCGCTCCTCGGTGGCGGCTGGGAGGAACGGAACGGAATCCCTCCCCCTCCGTTCCTTTGACTGACCCTCCCCGCCTGAGGAGGCGAGGCGAGGCGAGTAGGCGATTGATTGGGTGGGGGGCGCGTTAGGTTAGGTGGGAGACGGGCGGCGACGGCGCGGAAATGGTCGCGCTCGCGTAGCCGTACCCCACTGCCCGCGTCGCGTTGCGCGCTGTCGCCTGCTAGGGCTGGGGCTGGGGCTGGAGCCGGGACCGGCGCCACTTGGGAAGAGACGGCGGCCGGCCGGGAAAGAGGCGGAGGAGGCGAGGAGGAAGAAGAGGAAGCGGAGGCGGGGAGGGGAGGGGAGGGAGGACGGGAAGCCCGACCACGGCTTTCGTCTTCTAGAGAAGTGAGGTGTGGGGCCCATGGCGCCAGCCGCTGACATGTCAACCTTCCTCGCGCTTCGGTTTTCATTGGGATCCACGGTTTTTTTTGTGTGTTTTTAATTTTTCCTTCGGTTTCCCCTCCTTCCGTTCTTTATTATTATTATTAGTGCTATTTTCTATTATTTTATATTTAATTACTTCCTCCGTGTTTAGCAGAAGTCGTTTTTGATAAGGTTTAAGTCAAATATTGAGAATATAAATCATTAATAACTTTTAAGTTGTTGAGTTTGTAAATGTAAAAATTATATGAATAGATTTGTGTTAAAAATACTTTGATAAAAGTATATATATATCATATTTACATACATATTTTTTGTAACAACAAGTGGTCAAAGTTGTGTTTTGGAGACCGTGTCATTGTCCTAAACGACTTTCTAATATCAGTATATCACATTTACATAAATATTTTATCTTCTTTTTACTTTATGTATAATTTACCTTTTTATTCATTATGTACTTTTCAAATTTCAAATCCTCTCACGCCCTATATGTAGGTGTATATGATCTAGATTCATGACTTATTTGCATGATGATACGAAGTTGGACTGCAATACGTATTGGTTTGTGTGTAGACACATCAATGAACATATTACAAAAACAAAGGAAAATGACATTATTTGTTTCTCCGTTCTGACATTATTGTATTTTTGACTTCATAAACTGTGTTGATTGCCTCGCCTTATTCAAATTTTATGTAAATTATAAAAACAAACAAAACGTCGCTAAGCAATTATCTTTTTTAGTGATGTACAAGTCATAACAAAAGTGATAATATTTATTAAAAAAAGTCAATAAGACGAGAGGTCAAACACAGCTTTATATGAGTCAAAGAATTGCAAGTATGGTGGAACGGATGTAGTAGTATGTTACGGACTGATGAAATGATTTTTGAATGGACCCGACCAAAAAAACGAGGCAGAAAAAGCACCGGAAATCGCACTGCGCTGCACTTCCAGCCGATGATGGCTCCATGTCCGGTTGTCCCTGGTGCTTGCTCTCCCATGGCTATTGCCACAAGTAATTGCTGCCCAAAAATGAAGAGGTAGTAGGATTTTGATCCAATTGGCATTTGCATTTCAGGCCTTTTAATCGCATGCTGATGTTTCGCTGCTGGGAATCCTATGATTTTTGTGATTTGTCTCGCGGCCTGTGCTCAATACGCGTATCTTATCAGCTCACTAGCTCTTAGCAGAAGCAAAGCTTTTTTCTTGTCCCACCACACCGCCAAGGCACCATCGGATCCGATGCCCTATCTCGGTCACATGGGATGCCACTGCACGAGCGTGCTAGTTTTTTTTTTCTTAAAAAAAAATAAATTGATGAACAACGATGAGTTTCCGCAAGCCGTAAGACGGGACTGCTATGTTTCAACCGACAAACCAAGATTTTTCTTAATCAATCTACTATACTAGGTCACCGTCGAGCAGAGAGAAGTATAGGTAGGTAGCGACTGTTAGCATAGTTGATCCACCTGGTCATTTCTGATGGCTAATTAATAAACTGGGCGATGCTGATTTGGTGTGAGTGAAAACACCGTCATAGCTGTTAAATCGAACTGATAAGTTTGGCCTATATTAGGCAGAAGTATTAGAACAATTTAGTATTTACGAGCGGACCGGGTATTTAATAGTAGCTATCTACTTTTTGGCGGATTATATATTGCGGTATGTACGTACAACGATTTGATTCCCATTCTTTCCAAATTTTGCAGGAATTAATCTCTTCCATTTAATTAATTCACGCGTGTTTTTAATAAAATCCACCAGCGTTTAGAAGGGGTTGCGATATCTCGATCTCTATCGCTTTCCTTCCATCCTTTTCGTGGAGCAGGTCACTAGAATACTACAGTACGTGTACGTTATATATTGATGAGGTGCACTGATCACCTACGTGGCTTAACTCAATTGCTGATTAACCTCTTTGACTTTTCTGATAAGATTTTTCTTCAGTCACTTTCCGATAAGCTGTTGTGCGGCGACTTCACTGCAGGGACTATTATTGATGTTTCTTTTTTTTTTTCATGTCAAGCAGCTTTCCTGCCGATCGTATATATATATACAAGTACATGGAGATATACAGTCGTCAAATTTGAAATTTCAAATATCAAGTACCAATTCCTTCGTTGAATTCATTTACGTACGGCGGCGGTTACTACTAATACCTAAAAACGTTTGGATTTCTTTGACAAACTAGCTAGAATCATCATCAGAAATTAAGAAGCGTACTGCGATGCAGCAAAACTGTACTCTGCGAGATAAAATTAAAGCCTGCACAGTACCCCCTTTAAGAACAGATTTCTAAATTCCTCTTTGAGTCAAACCTTTTAAACTCTATCAAAATTTCTAGAAAAAATTGTTAAGATTTATGCTATCAAATTAGCATCATTAGATATTTCCATAAGGCACCTATTTTATATCATAGATATTTTTTTATGAAGTTAGTGAAACTTAAAAATTGATGACACGGATTCTAGCAGTTGATTTATTCGGGCATGGGAGGAGTACGCTCGTGCGTGTTTCTCATGTGTGTTGCTTAATTGTTCAACGAATTTCAAAGCAATATTATGGCAATACTATAAAAGGACAAAGTAGAGCCTTTTTGGTTGATACCGGCGTATTGGCGACTTGATTGATGGGCGTACGCATACAGGCTGAACAAGTTCCGTTCCGTGGTCAATTGTGCAGGCGGGCGCACGAGAAAATCGTGACGACGTGTATGACGAGGGCGGCCAAAATTATTTGCGGGTGGTATCGTGTACTTCGGAAACTAATACATTTCGTAAAACAACTCTTGCCCTATATATATACGGAAAGCAGACAATTGGGAACCAGAATTTACGAGACCACCAAAAATGACTTGACTTTGACCAGTTTCCGTTTCGTCTTATTTTTATATCTTTTTTATTCCATTGGCAGTTGCCTCAGCGGCCTGGTGGCTCAGTTTATATAAAAGACGCTTTCAAACCCCTTTTTGTCGCTAATTTACGTTTTTCTTATGGGTGGTTCCTCCTTGGCGAGCCGCAATGCCGTGATTACTGATGGGTGCGTCGCCTGCCACCTCTATCGCTGGCAGCTTCTGCCAGCCTACTGGTGTGAAGCTGGGTGTGCGCGCGCTAGCAACAGGCACCTCTTTGGGTTGTTAGGCTGCCACGGGATCTAGGGTCCCTCTGTTGTCTGTTCGTTTTGTCGCAAATTGTTTCTTTATGTAGTACTTTTTAGTTTGCATCCAGTAGTGAGTAGGTCTGCCTTCGGTAATCGTTGGTTATCTGTTGCATTTTGTACCCTATTTGAACTTTCTTTTTGTTAATGAGAAACGTGCAATAACGTGGTCTCAAAAAAAAAAAATAGTATAAAGAAAAAAAAAGCACATTTTATATAAAACTACCCATAGATCCACCTTTTTAGGTGATGGATCCAAATAATATCTCGCCAATATATAGTTAATCAGCTAATAGTTAATAATTAGCTAATGTCAATTGTGACCTTTTAACTTACTAATAACCCTCCATTAAAAAAATGTTAACCTATATATATGTGCCAAGTTAAATTTTCTCAAGTTTCACTAAGCTTATAGAAAATAATCTTAACATTTATGAATCTAAACAACTTTACTATAAGAATATGTATTCTATAATCAATATGTCGTTTTAGCATTTCAGTAGGTGCATGCATGCTACTACGAATCTACACTGTAAGCTATAACTGATGCATGCATAGTAGTATGAGCGTGACACTCCAACCAGCTCCACATATTTAAAGAGAAAGAGGGTTCTGTCAAAACAAAAGAGAAAGGGGAGTATATAGTAGTTTAGAGATCAACATACTACAGCACACCTCCTATATAAAGTGCAGTGACGATGAATGCTATCAAGTGCAGCCGTTGCCCAGTTGATGATGATGATGATTGATGGCTTACGGTTGAATGACCGTTGAACAGCGAATCATGGACGGCTCGATTAGTACGATGATGTGAACACGTACGGTTTCTTTTCCTGCAGGATGGACGAACGAACCACAACAACCGGTCGCCATCGCCAAGACAGATTACCTGAGCGAGCGAGCAGAGCAGAAGCTAGACTGACCGACCGACAGAAATTCCTCGAGAGGACGTAGGAAGTCATGAGCTCAGGTCTCATACAGCTGTGAACAAGGATGACCAAGCCGAAAAATAGTAGTAACACGCAGTCCTTTTTGTCACTAACCACCGCCTTCTCGACGGCTAAGCTAGTTTACACGCGGGTTCAGAGGTAGTAGACGGCGAGGTGGCACGCCGGTGCCGCTCATCTCGTCGTGTTCTGACTGACGACGCAGCCATGTGCGGTGTGAAATGCACCGCCGTCACGCGTCACGGCACCGAATTTCCAAATCCTCTAGGTCGTGTCTCGTGTGTCTGGTCCACTGGCGATTCTGGATGCATGCATCTTCTATCATTGCTTGCATTTGCATTGCATCCGATCCGAGTGTTGCCACCCAGAGGCACATGCATGCCGATCGAGGTGCAGCCACCCGGCCCTCTGCCATGTCACCCCCCGCCCGACTTCACTATACCTGGCTAGCCCAAGCGAAATTGCAAACCTATTCCTGCGTTGCAGGTTTTGCGCCCGGCTGATAGCAGCCAGCGCTCTGGAACCCAGGTTTCTCTCCTATCGTTGTCGCGTGGCCGGCCAATCTTTTTCACCACAACAACCAAGTTTTTGAACACCTTTCCAACTCGCTAGCGACAGCTCCTTGGGCTCTTGTTTAAAAAACAGGAGCGGCGCCGCGCACGAGAACCACAAGACGTCGTGCATAATACCAACATTTGATGAGACCTATCTATTCATCAATCATCTTGTGTTGATGCATGGCTGTCTCAAGGGAAGAGAGGATCCGAGGAGCTGGAGTGGACCACCACCGGCACCGATTTGGCTGGGAAGGTTCCAATCACACGACTCCCAATCCCAACCAAGAGAGTGGTGTCCAGCTACGTTCATGATTGATGCCAAACAAAAGTCGCGGTAGACGGACAGACGGGTCTACGTAACGGACTACACACATCGTGTCCAGCTCATCTGTCCAGCCTAACCTCTGGATTTGGACTTGTGAGAGTCCCCAAAGAAACCCCTTTGACTGCCCACCACTCGCGACCTCGGAATTCTCTGAAATGGAGCCATTCTTCCATGCGGATCGATGCCACCAAAGCTTGGGCACGGGCAGGCACGCCATGGAAGAACAGCCTCGCTTCTTTCGGTGCCAGGTCGACCTCGGATGGTTACAGGCTTACAGCTTTGGCACAACTGGAGCAGAACGAAACGGGAACGAAACGAGGCCTCGCTTTCAGGGACAACAAGGGTACAACGCAGAGCAGAGCACCTGGGATTCGCTGATTCGGCAACGGGTTATTTACCTGTCACGAGGTGTTGTCACCTCCAGTCAGGTGCCGACACGCACGCACCGCAGGTCTGGGGGCTCAAGCAACCCACAGCCAGGCCATGGATGGATGGATACATCTAACTGCAGATCCAAATCAAAACTGCCGCTAGGCTACATGTCGCCCTCTGCGCGAAAATTACACTTAGCATCCTGAAACCGCCTAGACATGCCAACCCAC